>JANAVB010028196.1:15684384-15891335 GCA_029216955.1 Iris pallida
GAGACATCTATTTAGTAAACCCTAACATATTTTGATTTACAAGACCTGCATGGGCCAACACTTAAACCATGTAACGCCCCAGAACCAGAATACTGGAAAGCGAAGGCGGACATAGCCAGCTACGTATATTGAAGTGCAACCTACCTCACTATACGGTCACGGCTGTCTAGATACATGAGGGTTTAACTACAAGCCATCAGTCTCTTATGTTCATGAACAAGCCTATTGTCTCAATCTCAAGCAAGTAATAACAGTTACAAGATGTCAGAGAACCAAATATACAATCGTAAGGCGTCCCATACATTATATATTTGGATGATCATGAAGCTAGTCATACAAAATATGAGAACTAGCAAGAGTTTCAGTCATACATGATCAACCCTAGGATTTGTTAATCATGCTACAGCACGTAAGCAGACAGTAAATAAAGTGCAATCGAGCTAACACATGCTCGTCGGCTAAATACCTCAAAAGAATATTTTTACAATAGAGTGAGAGAGAAAAATAAAACCCACTCTTTGCCAGGGTTACGCCTGGTGGTCACCATCTGGCTGGAAGGTAGGGAGATCCTCTGGAGCTGCTCCGGTATCTGGTCATGCAAAACCAGCTGGGTCAGATACCAGAAAGAACAAATACCATAAAGGAGGCTTCATTTAAGAACTAAAACCAGCATATCAAACATAAAATAAGAAGATATTTTAGACAAAATCTAAAATAGAGCAATAAATATCAAAAGATGAGAAGTTATTTCGATCAGTTATTGACAAGGTAAACATAAGCAATCATGTTATTGAAGTAACCAAGTACTGGACAAGACAAGGCTTAGACTCCATCCAACATTCACGGCCAAGTAATAAGTACGGCTTGATACTTTAACTAACTAGGGTTATCACAGGCCTAGTTACTAGCAAGATGCAATGAGATTATTCCAGTAGCCACAAGCCCTGCAGACCATCCAGGTTATCTAGGTCGAATATCCGTTCATGAAGGGTGCAACACATGACAGTGTGCTGAAATATGCCCTACTCGTCGGCAGGCTACAAGTCCACTTGTGCGCCCAGATTACGGGATTGCCTGTAGCTGGGAAATCTTTTTATGACTACTGAATTATTTTAGCTATTAGCCCTAGTCAATTTCAGTAGGTACCCCTGACCGTGGTATTCAGGGGTCCCCATCCTAGAAATGATACAAGACAATACTAGTTCATTTATACAAACACAATTGCCCACGATGTCTAGGCCATTCATTCTTGTCATGTCGTGCTAGCTTTCGTAACAGCATATCGAGGTATGTCATGTCAGGTTTACTTATCAAGAGTGCGCCACGACGGGCCACTATCAGCCATTTTACTTGTCAAGAGTGCCCCACGATGGGTCACTATTGTGTTCATGAACATATTCAGAATTTAACGTGGTATAAGCATGCTATCAAGGGACCCAAGTTACACAGAGGGTCGTAGGACATAAGCATAAATGTAACAAGCCAACAAAAAAAAGGTACAAGGGCTATGAAAGAGCTATGCGGCCCGGGAGCCAAGGGTCATAGCTCATACGGCCTAGAGGGTACAGGGCCACGCGGCAAAGGGAAACAGGGCCATGCGGCTAAGGGAAACAGGCTTATGCGTCCAGAGGGAAGGCTCATGTGGCCAGAGGGAAAAGGGCTCATGCGGCCAGGGAGAAAAGGGCTCATACGGCCAGGAGGAAAAGGGCTCATGCGGCCAGGAAGAAAAGGCTCATGCTGCCAGAGGAAAAGGCTCATGCGGCCAGGAAAAAAGGTCTCATACGGCCAGGGGGAAGGGCTCATGCGCCGAAGTCAACCCAACATACGGCAAGGGCTATGCGGCTAAGGGCCATGAAGACTAAAATGCTTATGCGGCCGTAGGGGACTTGCGCATGAAAAGGCCATACGGCTAAGCAGTGTTCTTCTCTAACTTTTCGAGAAGAAGAACCATGAAAGCCATGGCTTCCAAGCTCCAATAATTCTTCATCTAAGGTCAGAATCCGGACTTCCATAGGTCAAAATGGGGGAAAAAGAAATTCTCTACAACCTGGAACTATCATAACATAAAATAATAAGGTTTGATAGATCAAAACCCAAGAAATCTGAAATGTAACAAGCTTAGATCTACATGAAATAAACCATGGAAAAAATGCTAAGTAGTAAAGTGTATTAGAATCTCATAAGGAAGACAATGGAACAACAAAATTTGAGTTCCTCAATAAAGCAAGTTGCACTTGCCTAAGCCTCTCTGGTAGGTGAAAAGAGTTAATGGAGGAAGAAGAAGTAAATGAAGAAGTGATGAGGAGAGAGAAAGGGGTTGGTGGCTTATAAAGGAAGAGAGGGGGTGGTAGGTGGGGTTGGTCCACATGCAAAAGCCGAACCAAACCGAACTGAACCAAGCAAATGAAATGCCAAAAATAAACCATACAATGAGACATGCAAATTAGTCAAATACGTACACATATATCAAAATACGTAATATGAACTACGGGCGTTACACCCGCCATGGCGCACTCTTGAAAGTAATTTGATAAGTAAGTCTAGCAAGTAACATTGAATGCTGCTGTTACGACGGCTATCTTGACATGCTGAGTAATAACTCGTCTTGACACCGTGGGTGATTGTTCTTGAATGTGCTTGTATAAGCTACCAGTCTCGTCTTGCATCATGTCTAGGACATGGATTCCTGAGTACCACGTAGAATTCAGACTGAATCTGGCTAGGGTAATGATTAGATAAATCAAGTAGCTCATATAGATAGAGATATTTTGGCTACAAGCAATCCCGTTATCTGGGCGCCTTCCTTGTGGACTTGTAGCATGCCAACGAGTATGGCACATTTCCAGCCCACAATCATGTGGGGCACTTCTTGAAACAAGTAATATACTGTCATGTTGTACTCAAAGTTACCTAATAATTCTTGATAACTCCTACATGAACCTTGCGTCTGGATAGCCTGGATAATCTGCAGGGCTTGTGGCCGTAGGAATATCTCATTGCATCTTGCTAGTAACTAGGCTTGTGATAACCCTAGTTAGTTAAAGTATCAAGCCGTATTATTGCTTGACCGGTGAATGTCGGATGGAGTCCAGTCTTGTCTAGTCTTGTTTAGATCCAGTACATGGTTATCTCAGGACATGCTTGCTTAAGCTTTACTCTTGTCGATAATTGGTTGGAGACAAAGCTCTGTTCAGGTAAGATTACAATCCCGGTATTTGTTTTAAGGGTTGTAACTTGGTTACCGGAATAGTCCCTTAGTTGTCTCATCGTTTATCACCTTGTTTTCCTAACTCATATCTTATGTTATCATTTATGTCTCATGTGCTAATATGCTGGTTTTAGTTCTGAAGTGAAACCTCCTTTGTGGCACTTGCTCTTTCTGGGTCTGACTCAGCTGGTTTTGTATGACCAAATTTGGAGCAGCAACCAAGGATCACACAGCCTTCCATAGATAGTGGACACTAGACGTAACCCTGACAAC
Organism: Iris pallida; assembly: GCA_029216955.1. Lineage (NCBI taxonomy): Eukaryota > Viridiplantae > Streptophyta > Magnoliopsida > Asparagales > Iridaceae > Iris > Iris pallida. Next base: position 15,687,866 of record JANAVB010028196.1, read on the forward strand.
GATTGGGTTTTATTTTGCTCCCCCACTTTATTATAAATTCTTTTGAGGCATTAGCCGCCGAGTAAGTGTTAGCTCGTGTTGAATACTTATATTTCTTGTATGCCTAAGGGCTGTAATATGATTGACAAATCCTAGGGTTGATCATGTATGACTGAAACTCTTGCTAGTCCTCGTATTTTGTACGACTAGCTTCATGATCATCTGTATATGAAATGTATGGACGTCTTACTATTGAATATCTGATGGTCTAACATCTTGTAACTATTATTACTTGCTTGAGATTGAGACACTAGGCTTTCTTAACCATAAGAGACTGATGGCTTGTAGATAAACCTCATATATCTAGACAGCCGTGACTGTATATCGAGGGGATTACACTTCTATATACGTAGCTAGTTATGTCTGTCCCCCGCTCTCCAGTATTTTGTTTGTGGGCGTGACAAACACGACACAGCATACAGAACTGGACACACACTACATCATTCCCCAAGACCAAGCCCTGTACATACTACTATAAATTCAGATACCAATTCTTGTTCTCCAATATCAATAGAATTAGATTAATACTTGAGAAAGATCCAATGTAGGCGCGATACTAAAGAGTCGGACACGATTTACGTCCAAACTGTTCGGAAACATCTCAGAGAAATTTAAACGAACATCTGGTGTCCAAGAACATAGGAATAGAATTTCAGAGCACCGATCAAGAATCAAGAATTCAAAAACCAGAGGAGAGCTTGAATGATTTCGTGGATCCTTCCCAAATTGATTGATCAAGAATAAGGACTTACTAAGACTAAGCTCATCGTCTCAGTAGGAGAACGGTCGAACCGCGACGGAGGACACCGAGAAGAACAGAGAATTGTCGCCGGAGTGAAGTGTACAGCCGTCGAAGCTCATCTCGACGATGTGTCGTCGCTAGGGAGGAATACGCATGTCGTCGGGAACGCTCCATCAATTCATCGTGTGCTCGTCGAAGAAACACTTCGTGGAATTACACAAATCGGATATGCTCGCCAAGGCTTCGTTGGAGGAGATTGGCTCACCGAAGAAGTGATCGAACCACTCGTCTTCGTCTCGATTAGTCAACGCCGAGAAATGACCTCGTCGCAGAGGTTGCTCAGTCTGCCGCTCTTCGTAGATAGTGGAGGTGGTTGTCATACAAAGTGGGGGCCTGTCATGGCCAGCTCCCTAGAAATTAGGTTAGGGTTTGGTCGCAGGAATTGGGAAGATGAGGCTCTAGATGAGTTGAAAGTGAGTTTAGAGTAAGTTTCTCTCTCCTCTAATTATATATAGAGAAGGGAAAGAGAATGGGGAAATTACTATTTAATAATGTAATAATTTCTAATTACATATTCCACCAAAATTTTGTTAGAAGTTAATTATAGTTTGTTAAAAGTGGTTAGAATTTTTGGGACCACTCCAACTTGGTTTGCTCGAGTTTCCTTCTCAAATCTTTTAAATATATATATATATATATATATATATATATATATATATATATATATATATATATATATATATATATATATTACATCATAAATTTATAGAGGGACTATTATTAATCAAGAGATTAATATTCCACCAATTATAATAAAAGTAATTATATCATAAATACCAGGAATTTATCAAGATTTAAAAATGCTGGAAAAACGGGGTTACAATTTGGTTGAAAACTCTGCTTCTTTTTGAAAGAGTTTTTCTTGGGTTTGAGATGGTTGTTTGACTTGGGTTTACCATGGCTCTCTACAATGTTTACCCTAGCTGTGGCATTAGACCTAGCTTTGGCCTTTAACCTATATTCTTCTTCTGTTCTAAGTCTTTTTAGAGCTTGAGCATATGTAATAGTTCCTTGTAGATGGAGAGATCCTTTGTCACATTAGATCAAGAATGAGGGAGTTTGTCTATCAAGCATCCTATTTTATGCTCAGTAAAAAATAATGTTCCCTTTGCTTGGACATGCCTAAGATGTTCATGGAATTCATGAATTTGATCATTGATAGGTTTATTATCTACCATGACATATCTGTTGAATGTGGAAGAATTGAATCTTTCAATTCCAGCATAATCACAACCATATTCATCTTTCAAAGCATCCAGAGTTCTTTAGCGCTTTTATATTAAAAAAATATGTCATAGGGAGACTCAGACATAGCGCTTAAGATTCTGTGGAAATAGTGGTAATCTATTTCCTTAGGGGTGTTAGGTTTGGAGGACGTAGAGGACTTGGATACCCCTATGTCAGACTCAGTCTTATCAGAATCATTTGAGATGGGTGTGGACCCATCAAGGACAGAAATCAATCCTAGAGTGGAAGCCAAAACTTCATCTGGCTCTGCCACCTCTTGAAATAAGTTCCATTGAACTTAGAAGGTTTTGCAATGAAAGTCTCTTCCTTGGCAGACAATTTTCTAAAAATCTGTAAAAAAATTTGTATTTACTCAATAAGATGGCTTAAGCAAAAATTAACAATTCAATGATTTTAGTAATAGACCGTTAAAATTTTAGTTTTTCAAGTTTTGATTAGGTTGGATTAGCTGTAGGGGCCGGATCCCAGCAAGCGAGGTTCACTAGGAACACTTAGGTACCGGTCGCTTAGATGATTTACGTCTTGTTAACAGAATAGCCCTTTAGGCTTATTTCAAACAAATCTCTACTTTAAAACTTTAAAAATTAATTTTTTTTACTAAATCAATTAACTATTTATTTTAGACTAAATTTAATTATGAGTAAAGGAAATAGGATTGACAAAATGTAGTAACACAATAATGTTTGTCTAAGGTATCAATTTCTAGAAACAGTCATATGAAGATTTGTCAAATATTAGACAATTCCTTTAACAATGTCTAACAAAGATTTCTTAACAATATGTTGCTTTAAAAGACAACTATATATATATAATGGGATGCAAATGACCTCTAGCCTAGTGGTTAAGTGAGATGCATGCGGCCCAAGTGGTCGGAGTTCGAGTTCGCCACAAGTACCCATTGCTTCAAAAATATGATATATAATGGGATGGTGACAAAATGTTGTGTGGAGCAAATTATTAAGCAACAACAAGTTGTTTTAAGTAAATACTTAAGCAATCAATATATAACAATATTTTAATATGCCTTAAGCAAATTATTTGTATACAAAGATGTTAACAGAACCAACACTAAGCAAATTTCCTGAGTATGAACAGTAGCAAATAATGAATATTTATATGGGAAGCAAACTTTTTTTATAAACGTATGCTAACAATATTTTATGAATATTCGTTAACAGTAAAAAAATTATGAATAATTAATGAATATTTGTTAACAGTAAAAAGTTTTTACAGAAAGCAATTGTTAATAAGACAAAGTTGTTAACGAAAACACCCACAGTATTGTGAAGACGTTAACAGAGTGAATTGTTGGCAGAACAAAATCACTTTTGTGAAATGATTGTTAACAGTAGATGCTACAGTTAAATAAAATCAATTTTTCTGTAAAAAATTTATATTTACTCAATAAGATGGCTTAAGCAAAAATTAACAATTCAAATGATTTTAGTATAGATCGTTAAAATTTTAGTTTTTCAAGTTTTGATTAGGTTGGGTTCGCTGTAAGGGGCCGGATCCAGCAAGCAGCGGTTCACTAGAAACACTTAAGTACCGATCGCTTACGATTTAGGTCTTGTTAACAGAATAGCCCTTTAGGCTTGTTTCCAAACAATCTCTACATTAAAACTTTAAAAATTAAAAGAATTTTACTAAACCAATTAACTGTTTATTTAGCCTAAATTAAATTATTGAGTAAAGGAAAATAGGATTAACAAAATGTAGTAACACAATAATGTTTGTCTAAGGTTTCAATTTCTAGAAAGTCTTATGAAGATTTGTCAAATATTAGACAATTCTTTAACAATGTCTAAAACAATATGCTGCTTTAAAAGACAACTATATATATATATAAGGATGCAAATGACCTCTAGCCTAGTGGTTAAGAAGATGCATGCGGCCCAAGTGGTCGGAGTTCGAGCCCAAGTGGAGGCGAGTGTCGCCCAAACAGTTCGCCACAACTCATTGCTTCAAAAATATATATATATATATAATGGGATGGTGACAAAATGTTGTCTGGAGCAAATTATTAAGCAACAGAAAGTTGTTTTAAGTAAATACTTAAGCAATCAATATATATAACAATATTTTAATATGCCTTCAAGCAAATTATTTGTGTACAAAGATGTTAACAGAACCAACACTAAACAAATTTCCTGAGTATGAACAGTAGCAAATAATGAATATTTATATGGGAAGCAAACTTTTGTTTATAAACAGTATGCTAACAATATTTTATGAATATTCGTTAACAGTAAAAAAATTATGATTTGTTAACAGTAAAAAGTTTTTACAGAAAGCAATTGTTAATAGAGACAAAGTTGTTAACGGAAACACTCACAGCATTGTGAAGACGTTAACAGAGTGAATTATTGGCAGAACAAAATCACTTTTGTGAAATGATTGTTAACAGTACAAGGTATAGTTAAATAAAATCAATTTTTCTTAACAGAACGCCTCAGTGGAGATGAGTTCGCCACAAGTACCCATTGCTTAAAAGTAAATAAAAAATAAACAAATATATATATATATAATATATATATATATATATATATATAATATATATATATATATATTATATACTTGTTGGAGTCTAGTCTGGATTTAGTAATAGCATATTTATGGAGTCCAAATCTGATTAAATATTTGATTTAATTTGATTTGGATGTCCATAATTTGTGCTGGGCTATTTTAGATATAACAGGATTCTTATTTGAGGGTTTGTTATTTAAGAGATCCTATTTTAATCTAAAATAGGATGTTGATGGACTATTTTAGGTGTAGTAGGATTCTTATTTGAGGGCTTCCTATTTAAGAGGGCGTATCTGATTCCCAATATCTGGTATCAGAGCTTTGGAGATTTTGGCAACTATGTCTACGGAGGAGATGAACACTCGTATGATCACCCTCACAGGAGGAAACTGGGTGATTTGGAAGCCAAGGATGGTGGATCTACTCTGGTGCAAGGATTGGCATGATCCGTTGGAGGACGATAATGCAAAGCCAATGGACAAAGCTGCTGAAGACTAAGAAGACCGGATCAGAAGGCCATTGGATTCATCCGCCAATGGTTGGATGATTCGTTGTTTCACCACGTGTCCATGGAGAGTTCAGCAAAAGCATTATGGAAAAAGCTACATTCGTTGTACGAAAGCAACAAGGCATTTCATTTTCGTCAACTCGTCAACTCGAAGTACACGGAGGGTGCCCAGAGGCACAATATCTGAACAAGGTTCAGGATATCATCAATCAGCTGTCTGCGATGAAAATGGTGATTGATGATGAGCTTCAGGCCCTACTGCTCTTGAGTTCTCTGCCGAAAAGCTGGAAGACGTTGGTGGTATCGGTGAGCAACTCCGCGCCTGATGGAGTTGTGACGATGGAGGCACTCAAAAGTAGCTTGTTGAATGAGGAGGTTCGACGCAAGCAAGTGGAATCGTCGCAGGAGTCTACTCTGGTGACTTCCTATGGGAAGGAAAGACCCAATTCAAAGACGAGGACATGGGAGAGTTCTCATAATCTTGCGATTGTGAACCGCAAGGAGGGCTGCTATCAATGTGGTGAAAGGGGTCATATCAAGAGGAACTGTATAAAGCTCAAAGCTGAGAAGGCAAAAGGCAATGACGATCAGGAGGATCTCACAGCAATGGAAGATATCATCTTCGCAGCAACCGACGCAGAGGAACCTTGTGGCATGTGTCATAACGACGACTGGGTCATGGACACGGGAGCGTTGTATCATGCCACTCCACATAGGAGGATCTTTACGTCATACCATGGTAGCAGGTTTGGACGTGTGAAGATGGGTGACAAGGGCATGGCTACAATTGTAGGCATCGGTAATGTGCACTTGACAATGGAGCTCGGTGAGAAGCTCGTTCTCAGGGGTGCGCGATGTCATGCCACGCTCCCGTAGGAGCGATCGTCCTCGCTAAGCCGTGATGCCGTTAGAGCCTAGATTGCGCTCGTGCAAGGCGGGTTCTATAACGGCCGATTTTAGCGGCCGCGATGGGGTCGTCGCACAGATGTCCCAAGTAGAGACATTGAATAATAGCAGCAGAATTTGAAGCAAAACACAAGTCATTGCAAAACACTCTTTTATTGATATTGAAACAAAGGTTACAATGGGGCGCAAGGCCAAGATTAAAAGTCTCTCAAGCTCACTCAAGCTCACATTACAAGTCACTCAGCTCTCTCATCTCTCAATACAATGCTTGAGCCAGCAGAAGCTTCGGAAGGCGACGTCCATACATTATGTCCCGTATAAGTCTTGACTCCATGCGGCCACACGCTTCGAATCGCCAAGGAACTCCGTGCCTCGACGCATCCAAATGAGCTCCGCACCACGAGCTTCTACCTGTGCCTGCACATGAAAACTATGTGGGTGTCAGTACTCAACTGTACTGGTAGAATGAGCTCCTCTTCCACCCATACAAAACTGACACGTTGATTTACTTTGTGCAACATAGTCCCTTTATGATTATCTTTCTACTCTAGCCTTAGGATCAGTTTTAGGACCGACGCCTTGGCCTATTCTGTGTCTCTAGACCATCCTGTGCTTGGCCCAAAACGTTAACTCAACAATGTTAACCTATCAAGTCGTGCTTGCCTTTCGTCCAAAATCAGATACTCAACTACGCGATAAGACTGCATTCCCGTGTGACCATGCTATAAGTCCTTGATGAGGTCGTGCCTCACAACTCAATGAGACTCAATCATATTGCCGCCTCGCGGCCCTTACCGTCTCGCGGCCCTTTGCTACTAAATCATCAACTGACCCATCCAACTTGTGAACTAAGTATCACTCGACCAACTTTGCCTTGCGGCATCTCCTGACTTAAACTCAAGACAACTCAATCATAACATGCAACTTATATGCCGACAACATAAGACTTGATGCTACCTCTCGTGCTGAAGTACGCGCCTACGTTGCAGCCAATCATTAGACCCAAACATTTTGTGTTCCAAATATACACATATTCAACTAGACTAAATCCAAAGGCACACATACGGATTGCCGCTCGTGCCGACCCATCTATATGAATTGAGCACTAACACCACAAGCTATTATGGACTTATAGCCTTGTTATTCGGCGAACCTTTCAACGCAAGTATCTAGCCCCGAAGAAAGTTTCCGAATAACTCGAGCGGTTCGTCCAGCTACGGCTATACCGTATTTCCATCCGGAACGACGCGGTCCCATGGCTCCCCGGGTTGCTGCTCATAAAAACTCTTTCTTGTCGACAAGTTGTCCAATGACCATACAAGACTCGACTCAAACTGACGTCTCACACAGTTATCCTTTTTCAATGTTACCATCTCTTTCAAAACCAATATCGAGACTTCTATCATTTGAGACCCCTCGACGACGCACGGTCGCGAGCATTTTTTCCATGTTACCATATCATTTTTATTCAACTCATGAATGCCTATTCAATAGACCTTTCTCCAAAACTCATTAAATCAACCGTGGTTCATGCCTTAAACACTAAGTCCGTACATCGTGCCTTAAACTGACTTACGTTCTATGCGACGCTATCGCCCAAGTCATACTTTATATGACGGGCCTTGAGACCGTAAGACTTTATGGTTATACCCAGCCGTAGAACTCGTAGGACCGTGCTTGCTACTACTCCGATAGCCTAACATAACTTGTCTGACTTAAACGCACAACGACTCGACGAGCAAAGGCTACGTCAAGCCTCGCATTGTGGAAACGTGCCGCACATACGTTCGACTTCTAAACGACCAAGTCATTTGGGTGCCTAGACTTATATCATAAGCCGTGCAATGCAACTTAACTCATGGGACAAGCCAAGGCTATGCCAAGCCTTGGACGATAGGACCGTGCATGCTATATGAAGCATTCATGCGGGCGACGCCTATGACTTAGGCTACGATCATAACTTTGCCTACTCAACCAACTTTTCTTCTACCAAGCCACGGGACGAAGGATCGAGTGTCATTTTCAAAGCACGTCGTGCACCAACTCTAAGCCGACCATTGGACCTTTCCATATTCTAACTCATTTCGATCCGTCGGGATTATTCCCTTTAGCTATGTGGATTCGTCTCTTTTATTATCAAGCCTACTTGTGCAAGTTGAAAATATGCGATTTATTATGTGAAGGCTAAGATGAGGCAAGTTCACCGAAACTACCCCACCTGAGCGAGCGGTCGCCTCGACCGAGCGATGTCTTCGAGCAGCCGTTGCAAGGCTAAGTCCGAACGCCGTTGGCGTTTCGATTCCTCCGATTGACTGAGCGGGACGGGGCACTACACGCGACATGTACCGATTTTACGCTACAACTTAGTTTTGGTAGGAAGGCTGGCAGATGATGGTTGTCGTAGTCTGTTTGGGGACAAAGATTGGATGCTTGCGAAGGGTTTCCAACAGCTGGCTCGGAAAGATTTGTGTTATGACATGTACAGGCTCAAGCCGTTGAGCTATACAGGTAGGTCACAGACACCGGATGAAGACTCGAGGGGTGCTCGATAGGAGGTGGTTCGTCGAGAACTTGTTGAGGAGGGGCTTCTAGGTACTTTGAAGGATACGTAGGATACGGTTCGTCGAGACAAAGCGACGAATGGTGGTGAGTCAAAGATTGAGGGTCAGTCTGTCGTCCCATGACAGCTGGTCGGTCTCCAGGTGGGGGTTGCTCTACAAATCTGATTTTGGCGACGGGTGGTTTGCCAAAGCTTCACGGAGCAATATCGGTTTCAGCAGTTCGAAGCCAGGAAGGAGATCAAGGTTTGCAGCAAACTTAATCTGAGGCGGGAGCATCAACATTCACACAGTTCAGGGGGAGCTGTGGGTTATTGACGACATGCACAGTGCGTGATGTTTTGCTCTAGGACGCATGTGTATGGGGGAGCTTCAACTTCAGACACGAAGGTGGGCAGGTTCAGGAGTTCGAATATCAGGAGGACCGCACCGTCTGCTTGGTTGGGCCAGCCAAGGAGAAGAAGCTCGTTGGAACGTTAACACTTTCCGGTGGAAGACAGAAGTCGGAGACAGGCAGCCGAGACTTGCGGTGAGGTTGATCGTCATGGACTTCGGTCTTGATCGTATTATTGATATCGGCAGGATCCCAGTGGTACAAGAGGTGCTACGTATGGCAGCTAGTGTCGACGTGACGGTCGAGGAGCTGGAGACGAAGGAAGATGCAAAGCAGCATGGAGGATTGAAGGTCAGTGGCATGGGGGAGCAGGAACTCTGTCGCATGACGACAGGCATGGAGTCTAGTTGAGGAGCCATGTGGTCAACACCCTCTCATCATACTAGAGGGGAAGGTTGTTGGAGTCCAGTCTGGATTTGGTAATAGCATATTTATGGAGTCCAAATCTGATTAAATATTTGATTTAATTTGATTTGGATGTCCATAATTAGTGCTGGGCTATTTTAGATATAATAGGATTCTTATTTGAGGATTTCCTATTTAAGAGATCATATTATAATCTAAAATAGGATGTTGATGGGCTATTTTAGGTGTAGTAGGATTCTTATTTGAGGGCTTCCTATTTAAGAAATCCTATTATGACCTAATATTGGTTTTTCTCATCCTATATATATGGGGTGAGGGTGGAGGCACAAAGTACAGCACAAAAGTATAGATTCGAGGTGCTCGTCCATAGAAAATCTAAGAAAAAGTTCTGCACTTTGCTCTTAGGACTTCGTCATCCAAGACAGAAGGAAGAATATATCTAATTGAGGGGTCGTCAACTTCGGTTAGGAAGATTGCTATGGATTGGTGAGCGATTTCAATTGTAATCTCTTTCTTTTCTTCTTGAGTGTGGTGAGGGGGTTAAACCTATTAGGACAAACGGTTCAACATTAGTTTTTGTCAATCTTGTAATTTTATCTGAGTTATAGAGATTGGGATTTGTCCAGGTGACGTAGTCACTGCCATATATTTGTCTTTATCTGTGCTTGGTTTCCGTTAGACGGGGGTTGGTTATTTCAGGTGGGTTGGCCTAAGTTTTCGCTGCAGCAATGTCTCAGACACGGTATTGGAGTGCAAGAGAGTGTATCCGATTTCCAACAATACTCACACCAGAATATTTATTAATTCATATTTTACATTTATCAATACGCAAATGTACTGGTAGAAGTACCATATAAGATATATGTTTATCAATATCAACATGTGCCCTTAGGACGTATATCAACAAAATTCGAGAAAAATAAAGTCATTTACGAATAAAGAGTTATGTTAACATGTGCTCTAAGAGCACATATTAATACATTAATAAATTTATATTTTATATGGGTACTTCTACTAGTACATTTACCAGTACCTATATAAAATATACATTTATTATTAACGCGTGCATAACCCATTATTTACTTACAAGTATTAGAAAGAAAAAAGTTTGAATATAATTTTTTTTTTTTCGATAAACTACTTCTTCTTCTTTTTTCATAGAAGCCCATCGAATCTCGTCTATTTTGACATAAGTTTTCTTTTCTGAATTTTGTTGTAGAAAGAGGCCTTTCAAATCTCTGTTCATTTCAACATAAACCTCTATTGAATTTTATCCAAATTATATTAAGTTAATCCTAGAAGAAATCACAATCATATTAGGTAAAAGACAATTCTCCTTAAGGTTTGCTGGTCTGGTTGGTTTGTTGGATTTGAAGTTTAAAAATTATGAGGTAGAAAAATAACCAAGGGATGATGGTCGTCGAGAATGTAAGGGGGTGAAGATGACCGAATAACAAAGGGAACTAAGAAGGGAGGAGGCGGAGGAAGGATTGTGTGTTGGACACGACACACGAATGAAACGAGGACCAAATGACAAGGGAGGTCATGAACATACGCACATAATTTTTTATTTTATTTTTTAAAAGTGTAAGAGTAGACCAATACAATATGAGTATCATTTTGGTCCACGGTAACAAGTATAGAAATATATTATTTCTATGATCACATCCATTATTGCCTTTTGGCATAAGTCGTAACAATACTTAATTGGTAATAATGTATTACCTTAGGCATTATATAACCAAGGAAAAAATTATTCTCATGGTGAGAGATGGATATTTTTATTCCCCCGACGAAAAAATAATATTTTTAAAATCATCACACTATTCCCGATCATCACACTATTTTTAAAATCATCACACTATTCCCGATCAACACATCGAATCTCGTCTATTTTGACATAATTGGGCCACCACTAAAAACATGTCACGATCCGGCCCCAATTTTTTGGGTCGAATCGGATCATGCCCAGCCTGCACCGTTGTTGAGACGGGGGGTAAGCTGTATCAATTTGAAAAGCCTGAAATACAACAAACATTAATACAGCATTCAATTATTACACTTGTTTCCAAAAGAAAAATAAATACTAATCCAGCTCTTAAGATTCTGGGGTTCCAAGTTCTGCGGGACCAGAGTTAGACATCAGATCCTCGATGACGGAATCACCTAAAAATGTTGGTCTCCAGTCAGGAGGAAGCAAAGTACAATTCATGATAATCCAACAATTGAAATAATAATAGAGTTATGCACTTTTAAACAATTTGAAATAAATAGTTCTCCAGCAGTTAAAACATTGTGATGTGAATAGGCAATGAATATGACCGGATTGGGTTGTACAGTTGTATCCTATTGATACGATATGGCTTATCCCCGTGTGTATGAGGGATAAGCTAACACAGTCAGTATACTACTTTGGATGTGGTCATACTCATTACACTACTCCCCCAGTACCCAACAGTCAATCAGTCAATGCTCTCAGAGAGAGTTCCGTGTTGCATCGTGGTTTAAACTTACAATAAAACGATTACTAAATAATTGGTAAACTAACACAAATTGTACTTGCCTTGGTTTGACTGGATTGGGGAATGTCTCCGAGATTGGAATCAAACTTGTCCTCGAAATCCTACAATCGAGAAGTCTGCCTTAGATTTCCAAAGCTATATGTGCTAGTTAAAATCTCTAAATTTGTCCTAGTCGATTTTAATCTTTATTATACTCACAAGCAAAAACTCGATTTTCTGGTGCGTTACATAATTATGAAGGAAAAATCACTTTATATTAATTTCGGAAAAACTTTGTACTTTATCGGTTTATTGGTGAAAATGGTTATCTTTATAATTATATAAAAAACTACATTTTTTTTCTCTTCCTTTAAATGGAAAAACATGAATTAAATATTACAAACTTGAAATTGTAATGTGATGAAACATTATTATTTTCTTTTTGTAAAATAAATAATTTATTATATTTTATTACACATTCATGACAGAACATTGGCCAGAAAACAAAATAAAAGAATACTAAACTATTACAAATTGCACACAACAAAAATAAATGGGCTTATGCCCTTACTGACAATTTTACATAAATTTAAATAAAAAAAAAATATTTGTTAGTCTCTAAAAATTATCCTACAAATTAATCACAAAATAAAACTAGTAATTAAATTAAATTAATTTCGAGTCTCAGACTTTGGTCCAATCGTCAAAATAGCTAATGCCTCAACGTCCGGAAACCCCGGTTTCGTTTGCATTTAGCTAGGGCCCATGGACCAGTATGGTCGTCGCCCAAAAATCCAATTTATAAATATTTTTAAAAACCGATTTGAAATCCATTTGTATAATTTTTATAAAAATTTGGGCAGCACCTCCTCTATATTTGGGATAACCCAAAACTGAGAATTTGTGCCAATAATACACAAAATATAATATCCCAAATCAGAGAAATAACCCATGAATTCATTCCACCAATTAAACCCAAAAATATTATCGAACCTGGAAAATATATAACCACAGCACGTTTCTAAAGATATTCGGAAAACCGAAATTAATCGAAAACTCGAAAATCACAGAACCAACATTCTCATAAATTCTCAGAACCAAAACTAAAACAAAGCAACAGATTTAACCGAGAAAAATCACAGAGCTAATCCGAAACTAACTCAAAAATTTTCGAGAAGCCGACATCACATTCCTAACCGATTCCCGTTGCGGGATCGGGGACCGAAATCATCACAGACTCGACACGGGAGGGACGAACTACTCTGATTAACAGGAATTACTCAATATCCGTTGGTCGGTGAGCCGCGGGATAACTTGGGGACGAAAACGTAGTCCGCGAGGGAGCCGAACAGTAGAACGCGGAACGGGAAGCACTGGACAGCAAGTCAGGGCACGGGGAGGTGCTGGGGACCGGACGGCACGGCAGTGGCGGGGACAGGGGGCCGCCGGGTCGGGCTGATGGAGCGCACGACCGTGGGGGAAACGGCGGCCGGTGCTGGTCGCGGTGGGGCGTCAGCCTCGGGAGGGTGGTGCCGGGCAGGGGCGCGGCCTGGGGCGGCGGTGGACAGCGTCGGGCAAGGGATGCTCGGGTCGCCGGATCTAGGGCACAGAAATTAGGGAAAAAGTTTGGGAGTTAGAGATGGTGGTGATGGTGAATGGAGGGGATGGAGAGGCTTTTATAGGAGTGGAGGAGAGGAGTTGAAGGGAAGGGAAAGGGGTCGGCCGAGCATTTAGAGAGGAAGGGCTCGGCCATTGGCCGTTTGGGAAAGGAAGAGTTTCTTTTCTCTGAAGGAAGAGAGAGTTAAAAGAAAGTTAAAGGAAAAGATTCTTTCCTTTGTTGTTGGTTTTAAGAAAGAGATATAGTGAGTTAATGAATGAAAGTTAAATATATATATATATATATGAGAGTTGTAATCGTTTAATAATTCAAAATTTCATTTATATAAAAAAACTAATCTTTTGAAATGAAACCAATTTTGCATTCTGTTTTGAAAATAGTTTGATATGGGTTCGGGACGAGTTAGGTCCAGCTAAAAATTCCAAAAATAATAAATTTAATTTTTTAAAATAAAATAACACTAAATTAATTAATAAAGGTTACGGGTTTCACAGACTAAAACTAAACTTTGACCTAAACCGAGTCCAATTTGACCAAATTCTGATTGGAACCCAGTCTAGACCAATTAGTCACTCGACCCAATTCGGATCCAATGTCAATAAACTCGAACGATAAGAATTTTTTCGACACGACTCGACTCATCCCAAATCTAAACCGACTGCACCAAAACTATACACATGTACGAATCTGACTGGACCAAAATTTATGCGTCGACTGAATCCAAACTCTATCCAACTCGATTATATTACTATAATATCATTTTTACAAGGGACACCTAGAAAAATACGTTCAAATATTATATTTTCTATCATTTATTCATAATATCAAACACAAGAATTCTATATTCTGAGAAATATTATGTGTTATATCAAACATTTATGAATATGAATTTTCAAGAAATATTGCAATCGGCCTACTAAATGGCCCTATTTATTCCAAAATTTTGGAAACTTACATTAGAAAATTTAAAAAATTACCATCGCTTCTCGTCTAACAGTGTTTGAAAACTTTTGTGAGGAAAAATTAAAAGAAAAATATGTATCAATTTGTTGGATTTATGTTTGTTGTGTTGAAGGTAAAAGGGCAAAGAAGGAAGACGGATGGTTGGATGATGTTGGGATGAGGAGAAAGGTAGCACCATATGAGAGTAGATCAGCTGTCACTACTATTCATTTGCATTCTCTGTCCCCTCTATGTGATTTTTTTTTTTTTTCTGTCCCCTCTGTGTGATTTTTTTTCGAAAATTTTCACTGAAAGCATAAAAAATTTATAAATTTACACGTAAAGCATAATGTTTTTAATAATTGCATACGGAGCATAAGAACGCCCATCCGAAGGGCGTTTTCATTTAAATATGAATTAATTTTGACGACCGTTAGCGAGATAACGAGGAAAAAATTATCCAAAAAAGAAAAAAAAAAAAAAGAAAGCGCCCATTCGAAGGGCGTTTCCTGCTTACCTGTCACCCTCGAATGCCTTGTTGGTTTTTTGATGTGTTGTTGCTTGGGAAGCAACCTATTTGTGATTCAAAAAGGCACTCCATTCTTTTAGTCCCACATGGGAAAGGAGGAAAAGTTCTCCTTTCCATATAAGGCTTTCCCCTCCTTAGAGGGTTAGTGGGTTGTGTAGGGGATGGGCTACATCTCATCCAACCCGCGAGCGGTGCGCGATTTAATGCGCGTTTTTGACGCGTTTATTTGTCGCGCACTTAGCACTTTGCACGCCTGCGCGCGCGGACCGGACCAAGGGTATAAAGGTAATTTTCTATCTCCTTTAATTATTATTTGATTTAATTTTTTGGTTCGGTTGCCTGGTCTTCCGCAAGAACTGTTACCACGTAATTCCGTTACGGGATTTGTGGATCGCGGAGATAATTCTGGCCACGTACAGAGAGATTTGATTTTAAAATCAAATCAGGTGATCTGTTGGATCAGATACGAAAAATCTTTTCTTCTCTCTCTCTCTCTTCCCCGTTCGGAACTCTGTTCGTACAGAAGAGAAAAGTTGCAACCAGAACCCTCCTCTACCTCCTTCCGTCCAACTCTTTCTCTGGGCAAGGCTGTGATCAATCGAGGGATTCACTACCGGGTGCACGGTGCTGTGGATCGAAGGATTCGTTGTATCTCGGGGATAGATCGCTGGAACCCGCTGCACAATTGTGGGGGCGAAATTCTATTCTAAGGACAGCGTTTGTAACGTGCCTCGAATCCTAAACTCTTAATTCTTGTTCTGAATTTTACTTCTGATTGCTTGCGTTAGGAATTTTGTCTAATATTTCCAACATTCTTAGAATAGAATTTCTCCTGTTTGTTTTATTCCTACGCACGCACTATGAATCCCACAGCAGAGGAATTCTCGACCAATATTCACAACTCCTCCAAACCGGAGAAGTTTGACGGTCAGAATTTCAAGCGGTGGCAGCGCAGGATGACCTACTGGTTAACCTGCCTGAAATTGTCTAAAGCTCTCAAAGAGCCTAAAACACTGCCTGATTTACACGAACCTGCTAGAACCTTTGAATTAGAATCATACAATGAGACAGACTTTATTTGTCATGGAAAAATTCTTAGTTGTCTATCTAACACGCTGTATGATATCTACTGCACAACTACCACTTCCAGAGAGCTTTGGGAAGCCCTCGATAAGAAATACTCCAATGAAGGAGCAGGTTCTGAGGTTTACATTGTAGACAGGTTCTTAGAGTTTAAGATGGTTGATGAGAAGTCTGTTGTTGAACAGATTAACACCCTGCAAACAATTATTCACGAGATGTCTCAGAAAGACATGCCACTAGCTGATAAATTTTTGATTGCTTCTTTTATAAATAAATTACCTCCATCCTGGAAATCCTTTGGCTTAAAGCTGAAACACAATAAGGAACCCATGTCCTTAGATGAACTGTTTGTCTCTCCGCATTGAGGAAGAGAGTAGAACTAGGGACAAGGAACCCCTGAGTACTGAATTCGAGGCAAAGTTGCATATTGCTGAGTCCAAGGGAAAGCCTAAGGGCCAACCTTTTCAACAGAGGAACAACCCCCAGAACAGAAACCCTGCAAAGAAACAATTCCTGAAACCAAAACCTGTTATTGGGAAAGACAACAGGCCAAAGCGGGAATGCTATAACTGTGGCAAGCCTGGCCACTTTGCTAGGCAATGTCGCCACAAGAAGGGGTCAGGGATTCCAGAATCCTGATCGTCGAACTCCTGCTGCTGACGCTCCTGTTGTTCCTCAGGCTCACGTAGTCATAGCCGGGACCGAATCTATCGATACCGATGATCTGAGGTTTGTAGCTGTATGTTCTGGTTTTGAAACCTCGTATCAGCCTACTGATTGGTGGGTTGATACAGGGGCAAATGTCCACGTATGTCCTAATATTGATTCATTTTCCTCCTACCGACAGGTTGAGGAAGGCGAATCAGTAGCTATGGGAAACTCGAGTGCTGCCAGAGTGCTTGGAAAGGGAAGAGTGAATCTCAAGTTGTCTTCGGGCAAGATTCTCCCTTTGCATAATGTGCAGCACGTACCGGACGTGAATAAAAATCTGATTTCTGGATATTTGTTAAATAAACATGGCTACAAACTAGTTTTTGAGTCTGATCGAGTTGTAATCTCCTTAAACGGGAATTTTATTGGGAAAGGCTATGTTTGTGGGGGTCTATTTAAACTTTCTGTTGATATTTCTTGTAACTCTGTTACTTCTAGTTTAAATAACATTGCTTATAATAATGTTTCTGCTGCAAATGCATTATCTTCCAATATTGATAGCTATAATGTTTGGCATGGTCGCTTGGGACATGTGAATTTTAATTCTGTTAAAAGAATGTCTGCTTTGCAGTTAATTCCCAAGATTGATATGAGCAGGAATGATAAATGTGAGATTTGTACTCAAGCCAAACAGCCTAGAAAATCCTTTCATTCAGTTGAAAGGAATTCTCAGCTTTTGGAGCTTATTCACAGCGACATATGTGAATTAAACGGTGTCCTCACTCGTAGTGGTAAGCGTTACTTCATAACTTTTATAGATGATTATTCTAAATACTGCTATGTTTACTTACTTAGAACAAAAGATGAGGCTCTTAGTAAGTTTGTTTCTTTTAAAGCTGAAGTTGAAAATCAGCTTGAAAAGAAAATAAAAATTCTTAGGTCTGATCGGGGGGTGAATACACCTCTGCTGATTTTGACTCCTTTGTGAATTACATGGAATAATACATGAAGTGACTGCCCCGTATTCTCCTCAGCAGAAGGGTGGTAGCAGAAAGAAAAAATAGAACTTTTGTTGATATGATTAATACTATGCTAGGTAGCTCTGGTTTAGCTGATAATTTGGGGGGGAAGCCTTACTTTCTGCATGCCACATTCTTAATAAAGTTCCTTTTAAAAAGACTGATAAAACTCCTTATGAGTTATGGAAGGGCAGGAAACCATCTTTGAAATATTTCAAAGTGTGGGGGTGTCTTGCAAAAGTCTCTGTCCCTCCTACTAAGAAAAGAAAATTGGGACCCAAGACCGTAGACTGTGTATTTTTGGGTTATGCTCAAAACAGTATTGCTTATAGATTTCTTGTTATTAAGAGTGAGGTTAATGGTATTGATGCAAACACTGTTATGGAATCTAGAGATGCTACCTTCTTTGAAAATGTCTTTCCTTTGAAAAATAGAACTCCTAGATCTTCTATGTCTGCACAAGTTCCTATTGCAACTTCTAGTTCTCAAGAAGAAACCCTAGTAGAACCTAGGAGGAGCAAAAGGACCAGGAGAGAACCGAACCTAGGAGAAGGGTTTTTTACTTACCTTGTAGAAGAGGACCCTATATCTTATCAAGGGGCTATGTCTTCTGTAGATTCACTATTTGGAAAGAAGACATTAATAGTGAAATTGATTCTATTATGTCAAATAGAACTTGGGATTTGGTTAACCTTCCTGTAGGTTGTAAACCAATTGGTTGCAAATGGATCTTCAGGAAGAAGCTAAGACCTGGGTCTATTGAGAAGTTCAAAGCAAGGTTAGTTGCTAAAGGGTTCAAACAAAGGGAAGGAGTAGACTTCTTTGACATACTCTCCAGTTACTAGGATTGCCACAATTAGAATGTTAATTGCTATTGCATCTGTTCATAAACTGTTTATTCATCAAATGGATGTAAAAACTGCATTTTTGAATGGAGATTTACAGGAAGAGATTTACATGGAACAACCTGAAGGGTTTGTTGTTCCAGGACAAGAACACAAGGTATGTAAATTGATTAAATCTCTTTATGGGCTGAAGCAAGCGCCAAAGCAATGGCATGATAAATTTGATAAGGTAATTCTATCTTATGGTTTTGCTATTAATGATTCTGATAAATGTGTATATAGCAAAACTGTTGGCAGCTCATGCGTAATATTGTTTTATACGTTGATGATATTCTTATTTTTGGCACTGACATGGATATTGTTTATGATATCAAAAGTTTTCTGTCTTAAAATTTTGATATGAAAGATTTAGGACCTGCTGATGTGATTTTAGGACTTAAATTAAGTCGCACTTCTGAGGGAATTGGTATCTCCCAATCTCATATAGAAAAGGTCCTGAAAAGATTTAACTATTTTGACTCTAAACCTGTAAGCACTCCATATGATGCAAGTATCAGGTTGAAGAAGAACAAAGGAGACAGTGTGGCTCAGCTGAAGTATTCTCAGCAAATTGGGTGTTTGAACTATATTGCTAACCGTACCAGACCTGATATTTCCTACGCAGTAGGAAAGCTTAGTCGGTACACAAGCAATCCGAATAGTTCACACTGGATTGCCTTAGAAAGGGTAATGAGATACCTGAAGGGTACTTTATCCCATGGATTATTCTATGGAGGATACCCATCTGTATTGGAAGGGTACACTGATGCAAACTGGATCTCAGATACAGATGAGACCAAAGCCACAAGTGGATATGTATTCACATTGGGAGGAGCTGCTGTCGCTTGGAACTCAACCAGGCAGACCTGTATATCTAGATCGACTATGGAGGCAGAGTTCATAGCTCTTGACCTCACCAGTGAGGAAGCAGACTGGCTCAGGAATCTGGTAACAGATATTCCTCTGTGGAGCAAACCAGTTCCTGCTATCCCTGTACACTGTGACAGCCAGGCTGCTATAGCAAAGGCTCAAAGGACAAGCTATAATGGAAAATCCAGACATATACGTCTGAGGTACAATCGGGTGAAGCAATTGCGGTCCAGTGGAGTAATTGCAATTGACTTCGTCAGATCAAAGAACAATCTAGCGGATCCTCTAACTAAAGGTCTCTCGAGGAGACTAGTGTTGGAGACGGCAAGAGGAATGGGGTTGAAGCCCTTAGATTGAGTCACCTCAAAGGCAACCCAACCTTCAATTGGTAGCACCAAGAAAAGGTTCAATGGGTAACAACAAAATTGATGTGTGACTGGAAAGCACTATATAGATGTAATTGTAATGAACCATTCATCTACTATATAGTGTTGATCTGCAATAAAAATGAGGTTGATTGTAAAATCTTAATGAATCGTGGCTTGTAAAGCAGGGTATATAAATTGAATACCCAGAAAGATTCACCTATTTGGGAGTGAAAGTGGGGCCGCTTTCTATGGGAACTCGGGCTGTTCTCTAGAGCTCTCAAGAAACCGAGATAAGCACATGGCCGAAAAGTGCACAACTGTTGATACGATCAAATGCCTGCATTGTGTTTGTGTGTACGTTGAGTATGTACAAATAAGATCCTAAGTTCAAGACTTACGTCACTTTGGGTCTGTATAGATGAAATGTACAACACTAAGGGGAGGTTCAAGTCCGGAAGACACCTTCCTCTGATACACAGTGTAACTGCCCATATCTTATTCTCTTTCCTATCGTTCTATCGATCATCATTTTTTTTTGTCCCTTTTTGAATCATGTGGGGGATTGTTGGTTTTTTGATGTGTGTTGCTTGGGAAGCAACCTATTTGTGATTCAAAAAGGCACTCCATTCTTTTAGTCCCACATGGGAAAGGAGGAAAAGTTCTCCTTTCCATATAAGGCTTTCCCCTCCTTAGTGGGTTAGTGGGTTGTGTAGGGGATGGGCTACATCTCATCCAACCCGCGAGGGGTGCGCGATTTAATGCGCGTTTTTGACGCGTTTATTTGTCGCGCACTTAGCACTTGGCACGCCTGCGCGCCGCGGACCGGACCAAGGGTATAAAGGTAATTTTCTATCTCCTTTTAATTATTATTTGATTTAATTTTTTGGTTCGGTTGCCTGGTCTTCCGCAAGAACTGTTACCACGTAATTCCGTTACGGGATTTGTGGATCGCGGAGATAATTCTGGCCACGTACAGAGAGATTTGATTTTAAAATCAAATCAGGTGATCTGTTGGATCAGATACGAAAAATTTCTCTCTCTCTCTCTCTCTTCCCCGTTCGGAACTCTGTTCGTACAGAAGAGAAAAGTTGCAACCAGAACCCTCCTCCACCTCCTTCCGTCCAACTCTTTCTCTGGGCAAGGCTGTGATCGATCGAGGGATTCACTACCGGGTGCACGGTGCTGTGGATCGAAGGATTCGTTGTATCTCGGGGATAGATCGCTGGAACCCGCTGCACAATTGTGGGGGCGAAATTCTATTCTAAGGACAGCGTTTGTAACGTGCCTCGAATCCTAAACTCTTAATTCCTGTTCTGAATTTTACTTCTTCTGATTGCTTGCGTTAGGAATTCTGTCTAATATTTCCAACATTCGCCTGTCACCCTTCGGCTGCCGCGCCTGTCAAAAATATTATCAAAAAAAAAATTAAAACCTGAGGGAAACGCCCATCCAAAGGGCGCTTCCTCCTGCTTACCTGTCACCTGTCACCTCTCGGCTCTGCTATGCCCGCTCGGTCATAAAAATTTCCAAAAATAATTTGAGAACTCAAAGTCATAGTAGAGTCTAGGCAGGTCAAGTTTTGATTTGATGGCCAGCGAAAGCAAGGATAAAGATGATTTTTTGAGATGGACAAGTGTGACATTTTGTTAATGCCATCAAGGTTTGAATCTTGTGGTTTAAATCAGTTATATGCAATGAGATATGAAACTGTCCCAGTAGTCCATTGCACTGGAGGCCTCAGAGTAAGATATTTTAGTGAATATGTGAAACTTTGTCATTTATGAGATGAATAAAATCTCATCCTTCTCTCATTCTTTGAATGACTTAACATGTAGTATTGGTGTCTGTCCATCTTTAGTCAAGAATTCTATTTCGTTGCCCGATGTAGACTTATTGATAAGGTTTGTGAATATTGTGACAGGTGGACATTTTCGCCTGAATGGTTTATGATGAGTTCAGTCCCACTTGCCACTGATTAGTCAACTAATTTGAGGAAACGCCCTTTGGATGACAGATAGGCAGGAGGAAACGTCCTTCGGATGAGCTTTTTTTCAGATTTTAATTTTTTTTGATAATATTTTTTGACAGGCACGGTAGCCGAAGGGTGACAGGCGCGGCATCCGAGGGTGACAGGTAAGCAGGAAACGCCCTTCGGATGGGCGTTTTCTTTATTTTAATTTTTTTTTTTTAATAATTTCTCCTCCTCGTTATCTCGCTAACGGTCGTCAAAATTAATTCATATTTAAATGAAAACGCCCTTCGGATGGGCGTTCTTATGCTCCGTATGCAATTATTAAAATATATGCTTTACGTGTAAATTTATAAATTTTTTATGCTTTCAATGAAAATTTCCGATTTTTTTTCTTATTCTTTTTTAAACAGGGGGGTACACCAAACTATTAGGGAGGCAGACTGAATAACATGAACAACTGATCTGCTCTGCCTAGGGCCGGCTCCAGCATTTGGAGACCCTAGATAAGTCCAAAAATGAGACCATTATCTCTTTATGTAAATTTATTTTTACAATAACGAAAATATATTTTACGATCTCCTCTACTTATACGCTTCTTCTCAATCTTTAAACAATTAATATTAGAAGCTTCACAAGACCGAAAAAAGACATTAGAAGCTAGAAAGGAGAAACAAAATTTGCATTGACACATTTGTTGAGGGAGAGAGTGATTGTTTTATTTTTTCCATAGGTTAGAGATTTTTCATGGGAATGTGAGAGAGAGAAGATAAAGTGGCGGCTTAGAAATTGGTGCAACATTTCAATTTTTTTTTCTTCTTGTGAATGATTTATTAATTCTTTTTCAGACAGCGATAGCTTCTCCATGTCCACATTTTTTTCCTCCGGTATAAAATAACTAAAAATTGAAAAAAAAAAAAAAAAAAAAAAATTGGAGGCCCCCTGGGGGAGGAGGCCCTAGGCGGCTGCCTAGCCGGCCTCCCCCTGGAGCCGGCTATGCTCTGCCGTCAGAGAAATGTTACTAATTGAGTTGAAAGTGATGGAATTTGGCACCATATTTCAGTAAGAGGATGAGACAAAATGGTAAAATGAAATCCATTAATTTTTTTGGATGTTCGTTAGCACAATAAAATGATTGATTCGATGACTGTTTCCATCTCCGGCAGAACCAAAAAAATAGAGTATACTAGAACGGGGTAGACGGTAGACGTGGTCTGACCCATAAAAAATAATAATAATAATAATAATAATCTATATATATAATAGCAAAATAGTTGAAAGAAATTACAAACCTGCCATTTTCCCGCCCAAACTAGGCACAATAAAAAATTACTAAAAAATAAAGAAAAGACCAATTTTTTCACCTTACAAAATTCAAATTATTCAAAATTCACACGAATCAGCATATTCCCGCCTAAACTCAGCTGTCAATAATTAAACCCATGCATTTTTTGTAAGGTTCCCAAATCCACTTTTTTACATAACCAAGACAACTCTTGAGTTTCCCAACATTATTTACATTAATATTCTGTCTTAATTTACTGTCTATAAATACAGTGAAAATTGGCAACCATTCTCACTCTCCCTGTTTCAGAAAAGTAAGAAAGAAATTCTTCACCCATGGCTCCTTTCTTCTCTCTAATTCGTGAGATCAGTCCATCGAAAACATTCTGGAATTTGAAAGTTCGGCTTATTCGTATGTATGAAGTACCCGGCTATGGAGGAAAAGGACAACCTTTCAGTCTCGAATGTGTATTTCACGATTCTGAGGTAACTTTACTAATCCATAAACCAATTACATTCTGCAATTCTGATTATGTTAGCTAAACTCAGAATTATTTTAATATAGAACTTAGAAATGCTTTTCCTACAACAGCATATATTATTACAACCAGGTATATATTACAACTCAGAATTGTACAATTTCTAAAGTCCTTCAAGCAATAGGAAATGAAATTTTAAACCCGGAAGAGTGAGAATGGTTTTTTATCCTGATAAACAATTAGAATAAAAACCATATGGGTACAACGAAATATTACAAATTGTACAATAGCTGTCAGCAATATTAAAAAAGAGGTTGATTAATTTTGCTGTAAACTCAGAATTATGTTAATATAGAACTTAGAAATGCTTTTCCTACAACAGCATATATTATTACAACCAGGTATATATTACAACTCAGAATTGTACAATTTCTAAAGTCCTTCAAGCAATAGGAAATGAAATTTTAAACCCGGAAGAGTGAGAATGGTTTTTTATCCTGATAAACAATTAGAATAAAAACCATATTGGTACAACGAAATATTACAAATTGTACAATAGCTGTCAGCAATATTAAAAAACGGAGGTTGATTAATTTTGCTGTAGACTCAGATTTAGATTAAAAACCATATGGCTGCAATGACTACCCCGCCAATGGTTGCCAATCATCATGTCAAGTGTACCCCACATAAATGTTAATTCAAATCATTGAAACCGTGGTTTTGGGGAGACCAAAAAAAATTGCTGAAACGGTGGTTTTGGACTGTGGTTTTGGGAAGACCCAAAAAATTACTGAAACCGTGGCTTTAGCCCACATATTTTTAAGACCATGGTTTTAGTAGCCCAGTGTTTTACCAACCGACGGTATTAGGGAGACCTCAGCATTGAATGGCTCAGATTTAGATTAAAAACCATATGGCTGCAACGACTACCCCGCCAATGGTTGCCAAATCATCATGTCAAGTGTACCAATGGCTGCAACGAATGCCCCGCCATTATTTCAACTATAAGAACGCAATGTGTTAAATGATAAAACAAGAAAACAAAAACATATGGTTATAGAAAATCTGACCAGTGCAATGTGTATAGAATACATGGAAATCTGACAGTGTAATGTGTATAGAAAACAGATAAATCTGAGTCTGTATCCAGCATTAAGAAAATCAAAGCATAGTTTACATTAGGGAAAAACCAAAAATCTCAGTTTTTTGGATGGAAGGAAAACCAATTTACTGGGCGTGTGTTGATATTAAAGAGACAGTGAATCAACAATCCGTCCAACTCTGAAAACAAAATAGAGTAAAGGAAATCAAATTCTGTTTTGACAAACCCAAGAAATCAAAATTGACATTTAACTATGAATTAAACATTCATTTTTCCCCAGCTATGGGTTGACAAGGAGTAATGAAAATCGAATGTCAGATTACAAAATGTTAAAAACAGAAGTGAATGTATCTGAGTCTACCAAAACAGTCTCATTCCTCATGACAAATTATCATTAATGAACCAAAAACATAATCTATCATACAAAGCCTATCTAACATGAACCATTGCTCCTGTAGGACAGATCAAGACACAATATACATCAATTTATATCAAATATAATAGTGGTAATGAAATCTGAAAACAATATACACTTTCAATATGTTTCATAATATAAACATTCAAGTCAGGGTTTCATAGAGTAAAGGAAATCTGATTATGTTTTGACAGACCCAAGAACTCAAAGTTTACAGTTAACCATTGGACAGATCAAGACACAATATACAAAATTATTATCAGATTTAGTAGTGATTATGGTTTGGGAAAACTGAAACATCATTGTTTAATCATTAATTATATTGACAGTTTGTTATACAAATATAATTAGGAAAATAAGTGACATGTGTTCAGTGGAACTCATCAATAAAATACGAAATAACAATTATATAATTTCTAAAGAACCCATTATCAGAATATTGTATCATCTCATGCCATTTAAAACTGTAACAAATCAGGGAAACAAAACTAAATTATACAATTTAAATATTGTATCATCTCATGCCATTTAACATTGTACTAAATTATCAGAATATTGTATCATCTCATGCCATTTAACATTGTACTAAATTATACAATTTAAATATTGTTCTAAACATTACTAAATAATTCAATTTAAAACATATTGATTATTGTAACATTACAGATCAGACAACTAAATAATACAGATCAGACATTGTACTAAATAATACAATTTAAATATTGTTCTAAACACAACTAAATAATACAATTTAAAACATATTGATTATTGTAACATTACAGATCAGACAACTGAGTTTTATAATGTTTATATTAAATATTGTTCTAAATACAACTATTTTTTTGAAATCTAGAAAAATAGTTGTTCACACATCATTTGAACATTAAAAAAAAATGCTTTATGTTTAAAACATGTATGTATACATTGGAAAAACCAAATATCAGAATATTTATTTTAAAAGAATGCTTTTGTCTTCCCAATACAAACTAATGATGAATTGACAGCCTACATATATTGGAACATTAAAAAAAATGCTTTATGTTTAAAACATAGTATACATTGGAAAAACCAAATATCAGAATATTTATTTTAAAAGATTGCTTTTGTCTTCCCAATACAAACTAATGATGAATTGACAGCCTACATATATTGGCCTAATTATACGAAAAACGATGCATAGACAAATTCATACACCTCTAATGATGTGTGGATAACAGCAAAAACTGTTGGCATTCCTGTTTTCCCTCCTCCCAATACAAAATTAATCATTAATTGTATGTCTATATATTGGACTTACACATTCAAGAATGGTGTTTCAATTTTGTCACTTCAAATCACAACAGAAATATAACAAGGAAGGAACTCTTACAAAGGAAGAAATTGAGAATGAAGAAGCTGACAATGAGTACAACACTTAACAAGCGTCCGAAACTTACAAACGATAAAGGAGGTAATAGTTCCATCTAATTTCTGTTGTTATGCTTCAATTGTTATTTTAATTTCAATTACTTCTAATAGTGCAGAATAATTTTATCAATAATATACATTTTCAACATCAGATAACTTTTCTAACTTATTTAGCTGAAAATTACCATTTAACAGACATAAATAACGTGTTGGTCCTAAAAATAGTGTACCAACATTATTTTACAAGACTATATTCAAATTTATAATGATATTAGTTATAAAAATACTGTACCAACATAAATAACGTGTTGTATTTAGAACACTGTACCAACATTATTCTAAAAATATTCAGCATAAGACTATATTTAAATTTACTGATATTGAGTACAAGAGTAGATTTATACCTTCAATTAGTAGCTGACCATCTCGAAGTAGTCCATTGACTCATAGAAGGCAACAAATACCTGTAAATATTAATCAATAATAAATTTAATGTATATATCTTTATAACAGAATCAGTTTCCTGCCCCAATAATGGAAAGAACCGAAAAAGGAAACATTAAAAAATGAAAAAGAAAAACTAAAAAAAGGAAAGGAAAAACAGGAATATAAAACAAATATAACTCATATTTGTAAAGATGAAACGTACGAATGGAAAAACAGGAATAGGAAACAAGAAATGAAGTGATTCTATACCATTCAATGCTCCCAATACCATGGTTTAGTAAAACCGTGGGCTACTAAAACCATGTTCTTCAAAATCTGTGGGCTAAAACCATTCCGAAATTATTTGGGTCTCCCCAAAACCACAGTTTCCTAAAACCGTATGAGGCTCAAAAAAATCGTTCAAAAAAATAAAATAAAAGAATTTCTCAGCATCCTGTTCGAAAACAAGACAAATAAAAAACAGAAGACCCGAACATGTTGTTGCATGTATTGTAAAAAAGAAAAAAAATGGTTGAAATATGTAAAACTTTCAATATATCCAAGATCTATAAAATACAAAATTTATTGATTAAGGAGAGAACAATAAAAATTTGACAAAAACCTCACAAATTGGCCTAAATCGTTAGATCCAGAACAAAAAAATTCTTGGCTTCCGTTGAAAAAGAAACATTTAAACTCCATTTCCCGTGCTTACAAAAAAAAAAACGACAAGTAGTCTTTACTAAAGAGATGTAGCATACGGATTGAAAGAGAAAGATTAAATGAAAAAATAATTAATAAATTACAAACCAAAGAAAAACCAAACGTAACACAAATTTGTGGAAGATGAAACATACGAATGGAAATAGGAGAAGAAAAAAAATGAAGTGATTCTTTTACCATTCAATGCTGAGGTCTCCCTAATACCATCAGTTGGTTAAACCATCGGCTACTAAAACCATGGTCTTAAAAATATGTGGGCTGAAACCACGGTTTCAGTAATTTTTTTGTGTCTTCCCAAAATCACAGTCCAAAACCACAGTCCAAAACCACCGTTCAGCAATTTTTTTGGTCTCCCCAAAACCACCATTTATGGAAGAAAAAAAATATTAATATATATATATATATATATATATATATATATATATATATATATATATATATATATATATATATATATATATATATATATATATATATATTAAATTCTGATTACTTTAATCTATCTTTCTGGGTCATGAATTTATAAGAAAAAACATGAAATATAAATTGTTGGATTTAAACTGTAAAAATAAATTTAAATTCTTTAATGAAAAAAACTGTCAACATACGGTTTAAAAACACTACAATTTTTTTTTTTATTACATAAATCCGTTCGCAACCGCAAAAAATATTCGAAATCCACAAAACTTTCAATATATCCAAGATCTATAACATCCAAGATCTATAACATCCACAACTTATGGATTAAAGAGGGAACAATGAAAACTGGACGAAAACCTAATAAATTGGCAAAATAAATAATTCCAGAACAAAAAATTCTCAAGCCGGACGAAAAATAAACATTTAAATTCCATTTCCATGCTTATAATCAAAAAAAAAAAAAAACACAAGTAGATTTTATGACCCGTGCGATGCAGCATACGGATGGAAGGAGGAAGATTAAAGCAAAAAAAAAGAATTAAGAGATTAAAAGAAGAGAAGCCGGACGAAAAATAGATTTTAAGAGAAAAAAAAGAATTTAAACCCAAGAAAACCAAATGTATACACAAGTGCACGGGAAGATGAAACGGAAGAATGGAGAGAGGAAAAGAAGAAAAATGAAGTGATTCTTTTACCATTCAATGCTGAGGTCTTGGGAATACCGTCGGTTGGTAAAACCGTGGGCTATTAAAACCATGGTCTAAAAAAACTGTGGGCTAAAACCACGGTTTCAGCAATTTTTTTGGTTTCCCGAAACCACAGTCCAAAGCACCGTTTCAACAATTTTTTTTTGTCCTCCCCAAAACCACAATTTATGGAAGTTAAAAATATTAATATAAAAACTTATATATATATATATATATATATATATATATATATATATATATATATATATATATATATATAACATACATTTTAAAATTTACGTTAAATTTTGTTAAAATTTTGTTAAAATTTTGTTAAATTTACGTTTAAATTTTGTTAAAAATTTATGACATACATAATTTACGTTTAAATTTTGTTAAAATTTTACTTAATTATTCTTTATTTTTTGTTAAAAATATAGATGTGGACTTAGGTAAATTTACGCCTCCATCAAGCCAGAAAAAATTTCAATCAGACATAATTTGTGGGAACGATTCGAACATGACCAGTTGTCCATCATCTAGATCTCCTTTCGGTGACATCACGAATGGTAAGTTATGATTTTTTTTTCACAAAGTATTTAATGGTTAATGATTTTTACATATCTATCTAACAATATATATGTACATACATATATATGTTGATTTTGTATGCAGTATGTGGGTCAAGTGAGCCTGCGGATTTAATTGTTTCTCAGAAGAAAAGATCATTTGACTACTCGACGAAGAGATTTACAAAACTACACTCTGATCCATCGAGAGTGATTTTACAAACTAATGATGATGGTCATTCGAGTGAGTTTTTTTTTTCCCAAACCTAAAACGAATATATATACTAAAAAATGTGTTACGATAATCTATTAGAGCCTAATTTACTATTTTTATAAATAAAAATGTTATATATTATTATTGTATTGTTATTACTTTTCTAAGTTTTTTCTTAATTTTTTGCAGAAGATTTAAATCCATATGGCAAACAGCTGTATTCTAGCAGCGTATTGTTTAATAATGTGTGTCATACTTCTACATATCCTTTTAGCGAAATAACGAATAGTATGGTTGATATTTATTATTAAATTATACATACATACTTATATATTTTATTTTTGCAAAGTTTTGAATTTCATTTAATATTATGCAGTGTGTGGATCAAGTGAAGCAGTTGATTTATCTACTTCAATGAACCAAAGTTCACTATATAGCAAGAAATATACAACCTCAAATTTGCAGCAAAATAGTGATTTAACAACAATTGATTTAACTGCAGATGAGGAGTCTTCAAGTATGTTGTAAGCCTAATTTTTTTTTAAAATTCAAGTATTTAAATTTTGTGATTTATTTCAATTTTTCTTAAAAGGAAATTAGTTTCAGTTTTTGTATGATAGATCGAATGCGTAATAATTCTTTTTCTGTTGCAGTTGTTGTTAAATTGACGAATGGAGATTGTAAATTTGATCATGGACATGCAAATTTCAAAATTTGATCATTCAGCTGGCCTATGTAATGGTACTAGATTGCTGATTACAAAATTAGACAATCGTGTTCTTGAAGCAAAGATTCTTTGTGGAGACAATGCTGGTAATAAAGTTTTGATTCCAAGAATGTCACTGACACCTTCTGATCCAAGATTGCCTTTCAAATTTCAAAGAAGACAATATACATTGATTGTTTCTTATGCAATGACAATAAACAAAAGTCAAGGTCAATCACTTACTCATGTTGGACTTTTCTTGAAGAATCCCGTTTTTAGTCACGGACAGTTATATGTTGCGGTTTCAAGGGTAACAAGTAAGAAAGGATTGAAAATTTTAATATGCAGCCAAGATGGAGATCAATGTAATTCAACAACAAATGTTGTGTATAAGGAAGTATTTCAAAATTTGTAGAAGTAAGTGAAATGTTATCTTTTATGTCATCAAAATAGACTTTATCGTTTTATTTTATTTACATTGAGGTATATATTATTATAATTCGTTCAACAACATATTAATATATGTTGGTCCAAGATATTTTGTGAATTACATACATAGTACTAATGATAATTACGTTGCTAAAATTTAATTATTAAATAATCATATTAATGTAATGTTATCTTACATGTATTTCAAAATTGAGTTTATTCTAACTTTTGTTTTAATTTCAAATGTTAAATAAATGTGAAGAACATTCACTTATTTATTTTGCGCTTTAAAATAATTTTAAATATACAAACCGTGCATCGCACGGGTGATATACTAGTACAAATTAAACATAAAAAAATTCCTACGACCTCCTTTTTTTATTGTAGGTCTATAGATTCTTATGCAGGTCTTTTTTTATTGTAGGTCTATAGATTCTTATGCTGCAACGATGATCATATAAACGTGCCACGTTACTCAGAAAGATCAAACAAATTCATCAGCAACTATGCACATATTTAGGTTAACTAGACTTTGAGTTCCAAAAATATTTAGAAATGAATATTTAGCCGGATATGAAGATGTACAATTTAAAGTTTGAATTTCGATATAACGTTTGATCCATATTGACCATATAAAATCTATTAATAAATAAATTAAATAAGAATTAAAAAAAAAAGTTTTTGAGATCCCAAGTCTAACTAAGCATAAAATATCTATTAACAGATTTTTGAAGGTCAATACAGATACTATCATCTTAGAACCCAAATTCTAACTAGAGAATTGAATGGACCCAAACGCTCCTAGATCATATCCTTAATCTTAGTCGTTAAGATTGATACAAGACCTTGAGATTTATATGGACAAAAATAATTAAAATCAACCATAGAAAGAACAACAAAATTTTTTATGATAGCATTAAACTTTGCCTAGATCGTGAGAGAATACAAAGTTTAGAATATTTGCATAATGAGAATTAAAACTTCGAACCTTAAATAGTTTTTGAATCTCAAAAAAATAGGATTAAGAAAAAACGTCCATCCAATAAACATCTTTTGACAGCAAATGTCCACCCATTGGACGAAAGCGCACATCCAATTGACAATTTTTGGAAAAAAAAAACATATTTATCCATTGGACGTTTTTTAAACTTTTAATTTTGATCGTTGAATGTCAATCAACGATCGTGTACATTGGTTGGTACTTGGGATGAGGGGGGCTTGTAAACAGGGAGAGAATTGTTTATTTGTGTTTTTTTTTTTTTTTTTTTTTGCCAAAAAATTGCCTAACAGTAGGGCCTTTCTTTACTAGGACATTTTTTATCTCCCCTTTTTTATTAATTTTCCTTCTTAATCTTAATACCTTGACTAATTTTTGAATGTTTGTTTGGAAAACTAATTTTCATTGGACGTTTTAGTTCTCGTGTTCTCAATATAATTTTTTCTAATTTCATTACTTTGTAAGAAAATTTTGCGTGAATGGATATTCCAAAAATATAACAAAAAGAGAGAAAAAAAATTATATAGAGAAACATTCAGTACATTAAAATTGATGTTCTTAGCTATATAGAGATGGAGAGAAATAAAGGGTATTTAGATCATTTCCGTAGTAGAATAATTTTTGGATATAAACTATGGAAATGAATAACTACAATCTCCAAAACATATAATATAAGCTTTGTTTTATGGTCATACTAGTGGATAATCCGTGCCATTATGGCACGGACACGAATCCGATCTTCTCGACGTAGGCGTGCAGGTACCGGGCCAACGCCAGGGAGTTCCGGACGGAGGCACGGCCTCCGAACCCGGCCTTCCCGACGTAGGCGTGCAGGCACCGGGCCAGCGCCAGGGACCCGAGCCCGGCGGAGGCGGACACGGCAAAGACCACGGTGGCGGCGTTCGGGGCGGCGTGGGGCCTCATGGAGGCGAAGACGCGCAGGACCGTCGCGGGGCGTCCGAGGGCGGCGAGCCCCGAGACGGCGGCGGTCCAGGAGACGACGTCCTTGTGCGGTATTCCATCGAACACCCGCAGGGCGTGGTCGGCGGATCCGCGTCGGGAGTAGGCGTTGAGAAGGACGGTCTGCACGAAGGGGTCGGACCGGAATCCGAGGAGGAGGGCGTGTGCGGGGAGCGACCTGGTGGCGGCGGCGGCGGTGGTGGTGTTGAGCAAGGAAGAGAAGGTTTGGGAGTCAGGAGGGACGCGACGACGGAGCATTTGAGAGTAGATGGAGAGTGGGTCGGCGGAGATGGCGATGGCGGTGTTGAAGGAGAAGGGGTTGGGGTTGGTCATGGCGGAGAAGGGGGAGGCGGCGAAGGAAAGGTCGACGTCGACGGCGCGGTGGAGGAGGCTGCTTGCGACGAAGGGATTGCGGAAGAGGCCGGCGACGACGACGTGGACGAGGATGGAACGGAGACGGCAGAGGGGGGGGCGGTGCAAGAGGAGCTGGAGGCGGGGGTGCCGTTGGAACAACCGGTTGCTCCGCACCCAACATGGAACATCCTCCTCTCTTATAGAGAAAGGGGCAATTTAGTCATTTCATCATCGTTGAACCAAAGTACATGGGTCGGACCAAAAATCCACTGTGCTTTATATTATAGACTAGTGCATAACCCGTGCCATAATGGCACGGACACGAACCCGGCCTTCTCGACGTAGGCGTGCAGACACCGGGCCAGCGCCAGGGACCCGAGCCCGACGGAGGCGGATATGGCAAAGACCACGGTGGCGGCGTTCGGGGCGGCGTAGGGCCTCATGGAGGCGAAGACGCACAGGGCCGTCGTGGGGCGTCCGAGGGCGGCGAGGTCCGAGACGGCGGCAGTCCAGGAGACAACGTCCCTGTGCGGCATTCTGTCGAACACCCACAGGGCGTGGTCGGCGGAGCCGCGTCGGGAGAAGGCAGTGAACAGGACGGTCTGCACGAAAGGATCGGGCCGGAATCCGAGGAGGAGGGCGTGTGCGTGGAGCGACCTGGTGGCGGCGGCGGCGATGGTGGTGTTGAGCAAGGAAGAGAAGGTGTGGGAGTCGGGAGGGACGCGGCGGCGGAGCATTTGGGAGTAGATGGAGAGTGGTTCGGCAAAGATGTCGATGACGGTGTTGAAGGATAAGGGGTTGGGGTTGGTCATGGCGGAGAAGAGGGAGGCGGCGAAGGAAGGGTCGGCGTCGGCGGCGCGGTGGAGGATGCTACTTGCGACGAAGGGGTTGCGGAAGAGGCCGGCGACGACGGTGTGGACGAGGATGGAGCGGAGGCGGCGGAGGGAGGGGCGGTGAAAGAGGAGCTGGAGACGGGGGTGCCGTTGGAACAACCGGTTGCTCCGCACCCAACATGGAACCTCCTCCTCTCTTATATAGAGAGGGACAATTTAGTCCTTTCATCATCGTTGAACCAAAGCATATGGGTCGGACCAAAAACCCATTGTGCTTTATATTATAGATATTTTGTAACTTTCTCATATTTATATGCTTTGGAGCAGGAACACTTCCAAGGTGCTCAGTGAAGCACTACGGAATTTTTGTTGTATGCGTTTTGCCATTTTTGGAGTTCTCTTTAGCTGACACAATTTGGAGATTTTTGTGTCCATTTTGGTGTTCTCTCTTCATGGAGTATTTCTTTTGTTGTTGGGTGGTATTAGGGAACTCTTGTATTCTATTTTCTCTGAAATAGTGGATCGGCGGGAAGACACAATTTAATTGAACTCGTACGTGCAGGAAAAAAAATGTAATACATACTAAATTATATATATTTGGGAACACAAATATTGTGGTGTCCGTGTCATTTGATTCATGTGGTATTTGTGTCACTACAACATAGCTTACAAGTCTTTTACTTTGTCCCCTAAGTCCCAATTTCTGGCTTCGTCCTTGAAAATCATCCTCTATCAATACAAGGACCATTAGTTTTATAATTACATGTAGAAGCGAGATTCGGAATCAAATTATTTTTATTTTTCTGAAAAGTAACAAACGTTATTAAAAAATATCAAGGTCTCGTTGTCCTTTGTTTACATGCACTCTTAACTCGTAGATGAATCTTGGCATTTTAAGCAAAGGCCATAGAGATTATATGTTCCATTTTACCTTTTAGATCATGGTCGTGAAGTATTCCCAGGATGAAAAAAAAAATGTTTTATCTAATGTAGGAAATAATAATGCCTTGTCCTTATTGCTAGGGTTTGTTACAATATATAGTGTCTATATTTGGATTTATGGGCCATATTTACATTAGAAATATAATCTAACAATCTAACACCCCTCCCCCCCCCCCCCCAAGTTGGAGCATGCAAGTCATAAATGTCCAACTTGGAAAGGAAAGAATCAAACACATGCTTTCCAAGGGGCTTAGTAAAGATGTCAGCCAGTTGAGTAGAAGTAGGAACATGCGAGGCTATTACGGTGCCATCTCTAATAGCATCGCGAACAAAATGCAAATCTACCTCAATATGCTTACTGCGCTCATGAAACACCGGGTTCTGAGCCACGTGCAGGACTGACTGACTGTCACAATATACCGACATAGCATACTCCTGGCGAACGTCCAAACACACCAATAACTCCTTCAACCATTTCAACTCACAAACAAGCGCAGCGAGAGATTGGTATTCAGCTTTAGCGGAAAAACGGAAAACAGTAGGTTGCTTCTTGGTCTTCCAAGAAATAGGGGACCCCCCCAGAAACACCAACCAGCCTGTAACGGAGCGACGAGTCATGGAACAACTGGCCCAGTCGAAATCACACCAACCAGAAAGACGGAGATCACAATCAGCTCTCAAAAGAATACCCTGTCCCGGTGCATGTTTGAGATATCTGACAACTCTCAAAGCAGCATGCCAATGATCTTGTCGAGGCTCCTGTAAGAATTGAGATAAGATATGCACAACATAGGCTAAGTCCGGACGAGTAAATGATAGATAAATCAACCTTCCAACCAGCCTCCGATAAGGCTCTGCATCCGCCATCTTTGGACTAGTCGATTCTGCCAGCTTGTGATTGGGCTCCATGGGAAAGCCAGCAGGTCGAGACCCCATCAAGCCGCATTCTGAAATGATGTCCAAAGCATACTTCCTTTGACATAAGAAAATTTCTTCTGCACTCCGAGCCACCTCTATACCAAGAAAGTACTTCAACACACCAAGGTCCTTCATGTGAAAGCAAGAACTAAGGTACTTTTTGAAAGCATCTAAAGCACCCGAGTCACTACCAGATACAATTATATCATCCACATAGATCAGAACATGCAACTCTACCTTCCCTTTAAAAAGAGAGAAAATGGAATAATCGGAATGAGATTGAACAAATCCATAGGATATCAGAGAATCAGCAAGCTTAGCAAACCAACAACGTGGTGCCTGATTCAATCCATATAGAGACTTACGCAGGCAACACACTTTATTGGATTCACTATACGAAAAACCTGGCGGCAACTTCATATATACTTCTTATGTCAGATCTCCATGAAGAAAAGCATTGTGCACATCCATCTGGTGCAAAGTCCAGCCTCTTACAGCTGCAACAGCCAAGAACGTCCGAACTGTAGGCATCTTAGCTACTGGGGCAAATGTCTCTGAATAGTCGATCCCTTCAACCTGATGATTACCGAACACAACCAGCTGTGCCTTTAAGCGCTCAACACTTCCGTCGAATTTATACTTGATTTTGTACACCCATCGACTTCCCAATGCTTTCTTCCCAGGAGGCAAATCGACAAGACTCCACGTCCCATTATCTTCTAGAGCCTTTATTTCAGTTTGCATAGCCGCGCGCCAGCCTGAATCTCGCGAGGCCTGGCGATATGAAGTAGGCTCAACACCTGCAGTGATGGCTGCAAGAAAATCTCTGTGTCCAGCAATAAATATGTCATAACTTAGAAATTGTGTTAGAGGATACGAAGTACCTGAGGAAGTGACGGAAACAGATGAACTGTGGTGAAGGGGGGACTTTTACTTCGAACAACATTCGTCACAAAATCCTGTATCATCAGTAGTATCCGCATCACCCCCAGCAGACTCTCCTGTCAATACTTCTGCATCCACCTGTGCATCCTCGCCACTCGGTGCCGAGCCACCATCAACCACTCCGGCCTCAGCAACCGTAGCCGGCACCATCCCAAAAACCTCTATATCGTCTCCCGCTACCTCAACAGATGTATGGCGTGTCGCAGAAGACATCTCGCTAGCAGAGCCACACCCAGAAAATTCTTTTTCATAAAAAGTAACATCACGGGACACAAAAAATTCACCAGTCTCCATATCATACAGTTTTCATCCCTTTTTATCAAGTGGATACCCAGCAAAGATATATTTTCTGCTCCTGCTAGCAAATTTATCATGTTGTGATTTCAAATCATACGCATAGCACAGACAACCAAAAATGCGTAGATGATCATACGAAGGAGCCGAACCATATAAAACTTCATACGGAGACTTAAAATGCAAGATACTAGAAGGGGTTCTATTTATCAAATAACATGCAGTCAGAACACTTTCCCCCCAAAAATGCAAGAAAAGAGAATCCTGGAATCTCAATGCCCTGGCTACATTTAAAATATGTCGATGTTTTCTTTCCACCCTTCCATTCTGTTGAGGTGTCCCAACACAGGATGTTTGGAACAATATACCTTGAGATAAAAAATAATCTCGTAAACAATTAAATTCAGTTCCATTGTCACTCCGCACACGACGTATATCAGCCCTAAACTGACGCTTCACCATAGCATTGAATTTAAGGAACATAGAATAAACAGCACACTTATCCGTCAATAAAATAATCCAAACAACTCTAGAAAAATTATCCACCAAAGTCAAAAAATAGCGTGCCCCATTAGATGACGGAACACGATATGGTCTCCACAGATCACAGTGTATAAGTTCAAAGCATCTCAAAGCACGACTACTACTATCAGGAAAAGCATCACGAGTCTGTTTAGCTTGATGACAAATATCACAAGCCTTATGAGAAAACACACTACTACCAAAGAGAAAAGGTAAAGTCTGCATTACTTTATCTGAAGGATGCCCCAGTCTACTATGCCAAACCTCTGAATCACTCTCTTTGCATGCCAGGATCACCGAAGCCAAAGAAGCTGGAACCTCCCCCAAGAAGTAAAGTCCACCCCTTTGTTCACCTGCTCCAATCACCATCCTCGTACTTCGGTCCTGGACAAAACATAAATCAGGAGTAAATAACATATCACAATTATTGGCACCAATCAATTGTGAGACAGAGATCAAATTGCAAGTCAATGTCGGAACATAAAGAACATCCTTCAACACCAATGAAGCAGTCAAAAATACTTTGCCTCTTAGAACAGCCTCAATAGCAATCAACTAAACAATCACGAGAACCTGTCGCATGAAGAGTTACCCCAGTATCGAATATCCAAGGGACAGAAGAATTCTTATCCATCAGACGATCAGAGTTGGAAGGACCAGGGTTGGAAGGATTGTCGTTACCCAGCAAGCTCATCAGTTTCTGCCATTGTTCACCTGAGAGTGGTGAAGGATACCCTCCATGCATCATATCCGCCGAACTGCCAGCAAGACCAGCAAGGACACCATGACCAGCAGCGACGACATGATGAACAACCCCTGCGCTACCAGCACCACGTCCCCCTTCACATCTCTGTTGTGGGGCCGGGCCTCTGCCACTACCGGCACCACGTCCGCCCTCACGCCGAGGACGAGTCTCCCACCACTCTGGATAGCCAATCTTGGCAAAGCAAGTTGCAACATCATGACCTGTTTTCTTGCAATGAGTACAGATCATATCTGATTTGTCCCTGGAATCTGAGGTTCTACTATTAGAAGCCATAGAAATACGAGGTGAAGTCTTGATAGCCAGCGCCAACACCTCCTCAGTAGCTGATTGGACCTGAGATTTTCGTATATCCTCCTCCTCACGGACTGCCTGGTACGTCCGATCTAAACTTGGCTGAGGATCCTGAGCCAGAAGATTAGATCGGGTATGACCATACAACTCAGCATTCAACCCATACATAAAGTCCTGAAAGTGGTCTTCATCCCTCATAGCCTGTAGCTTTGCAGCAAGTTCACCACAGGTACAAGTAGGCAATGGGAAATAAGCAGCTTGTTCATCCCACAAAGACTGCAAATTTCCAAAGTAGGTTTCCACAGACATCGAAGCCGTTTGTTTGCACTCAGCCAACGCCACCTTAATTTGTTGCTTCCGAGTGCCATTGCTAACAACAAATCTTTTCTCCAACAAGTTCCACAATGGATAAACCTCCTCAAAGTATGGAAAAGATTTCTTCAGAGACGGATCAATGGTATTAAGAACTCATTGAACCAATAGTGCTTGCACGCATATCCAATCAAGTAATTTGCTAGCATCATTAACAGGTTTGACTTCAGTACCTTCCAGAAAAGTGATCTTTCGCCTAGACATCAGGGAGAGACGTATCGACCGAGACCACTCAGCATAGTTCGATCCACGAAAAACAATAGGAGTAATGATATTTCCTGGTTGATCAGCAAAACGCAGAAAATATGGATCCTTCGGATTAGGATAATTTGGGTTGTGTGCACCGCCACCGCCAGTCGCGACGGAGTTGCTGGACGCAGCATCATCTGCCATCGCGGATGTCGGGTGTACAAAAAATTTTGTACAACTCCGACGAATCGGCCGCTGATGGACGAGGTCGGCGGCGAATCGGCCGCGATCAGGGGCGCCGGAACTGGCGCGTAGAGACGAGCGGATGTCGGTGTACAAAATTTTGTACAACTCCGACGAATCTGCCGCAGTCAGGCGCGTAGGGGACGGCCGGTGCAGTCGAGCGCCGGGATCGGTGAGAAATTTTTTGCTTTGTTTTGTACAAAAATTCCCCAATACTAAAGCCGAAGAAATTTTTGCTTTGCTTTGCAGTCGGATTCGGTCCACAGAAATTTTTGCTTTGCTTTGTACAAAAACTTAAAATATCCCCCCCCAAAAAAAAAAACTAAAGCCAAAGAACTGTGGTGCCACTCTGAACTAAAGCCGAAGAAGAACTGTGGTGCCAAAAAAAACTAAAGCCGAAGAGGAACTGTGCTTTGCTTTGCTTTGGAGTTACCGAAGAAGAACTGTTTTTTTTCTTCTACTTTTTATTCTGTACGGTGAGATGACTGTAGGAACAACTGTAGGTCCTAAAAATCAAGTTGCACCCATCAAAGAAGTCATGAAAATCAAGTTATGCATCCTTCAAGTGAATTGCGCAGGAGTCAGATTGCGCACCACCTCGATTGCGTAGGCTGAACTGCGCATTCATCCAAGTGCGCAAGCTGACGTGGCCCTGTCATCATTACCTGATAGAGAATCAAATCTTCTGACAACTGACAGCACGGAGGACGAGAAAACTGTTCGTTTATCGTGCAGCACAGCGCTCGAAGACAGCTGTACATGCAGCGCAATCGGCCAGACTCTCTGCAGCGCAATCTGAAGCCAGCGCAATTCAGGTGGCGCACTTCATCAAGACAACTGACAAAGTACACGTGGCCTTCATGCCGTCAATGACTCATTACGTGGTAACCGTCTGTACACGATCATGCGTATTTCAATCAAATAATGCCATGTGTTCAATACAGTTGGCCCACGATCAAATAACTGCCAGCGCAGTCTGATGTCTGCGCGGTCCAATGCATGCGCAATCCATCTAGCGCAGCCCAGAATAACTAAAAGTAGTTATTTTCAGAACTCTATAAATAGAGTTTCAAGTCCTTCCTAGAGGGGATCAGATACACACATTACATCAGAAATCATCACCAGATATCAGGAGTTCTTGCCAAAGTGCTGCTGCAATCTTCAGAGGCTATCGTCTTCAAAGTTCACATCGTCCAAGGGATAAAGCGATCGTCATTCAGATCGGATTCCTATAGTTGTACTTTTCCAGAATTCTTGTAATCTTCTTACAAAGTTTGTTAAAATAAAGATCAACTTTTGTTTTTGCAAACAAAATGGTGACTCTGCTGGGGACGACTTTCTCCTCCGACGAGGAAGTGACAACTAAATGTGACGTAGCGTCTATCAGAAAGACGCAGAAGACGCTGGTTGTAAAGGTCAACCAGACGGCCTATGAGGCGATGATCAACTCCAGGACCACCCCTCGCACTGCAACAACTTCTGCCACGAGCAAAGTTTATCCAGTGTGGGTCCCCAAGACTGTTGCACAGTCCATTGTTTCTGCTGCTCAGTCTGCTGCGCAGTCCACTGCCTCTGTTCCCAAGACTGCTGTCTCTGTTGCGCAGTCTGCTGCTACTGCCCATGCGCAGTATGTTGCTCCTCTGGCCAGTGCACAACCTACTTCTTATGCTGCTCTATCAAAGTACAAGACTCCTATTCCTCTGGCGCAGTTGGCTGCAAATCTTTCTGCACAATCCACCACTCCAGCAACCAGAGTGCAACCCAAATACTCTGGCAACAAGACTCCTGCTGCACAAGCTGTTGAAACTGTGGCCAGAAGACTTTCTGCCAGAGTTACTCATGCGCAACCTGCCAGTGCGCCAACAGCCACTTCATTCCCTGCGCAACCTGCCCCAGCGCAATCTAAAAGAGACAGCCCTTTGGCTAATCTCTCTTCTTCTCACAGCAAGGGTAAAACCTCTGCTCCTCTGCCCAAGCATCCTGTTGCTCCTGCGCTACCCACTCAGGGTAGTCTTTTGGCTATTCCTCCTCCACCCCAGAACAAAGAAAAAGGCCCGTTGGTCTTTTCTCAAACTTCCTCGTTCTATGACTTGGAAGACAACAGAGGAAAACGCTCTTTAGCTAACCCTTCTTCACAAAACAAAAGAAAAGGTCATTTGGTCTTTTCTCAGTCTTCCTCGGTTTTTATCGTAGAAGATCAATCTGAACGTGCTCCGGCACCAATCAGTACAAGAACTCTCTCTCACAAGGGTTCTTCTTTCCTCCTTGCCAAAGAGAAGAGTACTGATCAAAGATGTATTCTGCCTACTCCGGTAGCAGAGTTCCAAGATCTCCCAACTCTCAAGATATCCCGTTCGAGACAGGGAAAATTGCTGGTGTCTCAGACAGAAACCCCTGGGGGTGAGTTTGCTGATCTAAGAACTTATCTCAATCGACCAACTTCGGTGAAACGCAAACAACCAATGTCGAAGACCAACCAGCATCAGAAGCAAACGTCTAGGATCAAAAATCCGGTCACCTATGCCAATGAAGTAAGTACTTCCCTGTACACTCAAGGGACAAAACATCTGAAGAATCAGAACCATGTTTCGAATGTTGTCAAAGAACACATCCCTCGAACTTCTTCTCGTTCCGTCATTGTTCCCGATCTCCGAGAACATCTCAAGCAAAAACGGGACAACACCTCAACACCTCCAGTGCAACCACTTGGACATCATTGTAATCACAAAGTTGTCATCAAGTGTTGTTGTTAGACAACAAGATGATCTGTCTTCGATCGTCTGAACTTTACAAACCCGGAACCTATGTCAGAAGATGAAGACGAAGTTCTGTACGCTTCTGTCAACATGACTTCCAGAGACACTGGGGGTAGGAAGTGCTCCAAGCACGGCAAGCCTCGCAAGCCAAGCCAACGGTATTTGGATCTACTCCAAGAATCTTCTGATGGAGTATTCCAACATATCCGATCCCGTAGCCGAGATATAATCGGTCAAAGGAATCTTCAAGATCCTTCCGGTCATCTTCCTCTTTCTCACTCAGGAGATGATTCTTTCTCCGACTATGATGCATACAGCGAAAGTTCAGAGCAG
The DNA here is from genome assembly GCA_029216955.1 of Iris pallida. Classification (NCBI taxonomy): domain Eukaryota; kingdom Viridiplantae; phylum Streptophyta; class Magnoliopsida; order Asparagales; family Iridaceae; genus Iris; species Iris pallida. The sequence continues at coordinate 15,730,222 of JANAVB010028196.1, forward strand.
ACAGTGTCCTCCACTGCACCTAGAGAAGTGACATCTTATGTTGTCGCTGAAGACCCAGATGCTTCCAGTTCAGCAAGTCAAGAACAACGAATAGCTGTACTATAAGACAAGTTGAAGACCATGGCCGAAATGGTTGAAAGTATGCATTCTATTATTGTGGCCCAACATACAGTACCACCGATTGTACCTGCTACGAATCCTGAGATCATAGCATCGTCGGTACCTGTCAATGCAGGACTGGGAGTAGCATCTCCTCAACTACCTCATGTACAGATTCAACCTACGCCCAGTCAGTCAAGTGCTGGGGGTAGTGCTTATCACGCTGTCCCTCCCCCTAACACTGTGATTCAGCCTGCTCTTTCGACATCAGTGGAGGATGCCAATGAAGCTGTCAAACTCCTGCGTACTCAGTTTGAGGCCTTCAAAGAGAAAGACAACTTGCAGAGGTTGGGGATCAAACAACCCTACCCAGTTGAATGGAAGGAAGTTACATTTCCTCCAAAGTACAAGATCCCAACAATCTTGCTTTTTGATGGCAGCACTTCTTCCAGTCAGTTTATTAACCACTTTGAGGTAATGACTGTCCAACTTCAACCAAATGACGCTCTTCTTACCAGAGTATTCGTCGGCTGTTTAGCTGGCGTAGCATACGATTGGTACAGAAGCTTGCCCGATGGTTGTATCACTTCCTTCTCAGGTCTGAAGTAAATCTTCTTGGAACGATTCTATGAGGGGATCAACGACATGACTATGTCAGCCCTCAATAAAATCAAACAAAGACACAATGAAACTGCTGAGAGTTTCATTGAAAGGTTCTGCCGGGAAGCTTTAAAAATGCCTCCTGGAACTCCGGCCGCTGTCACCATAGACACCTACAAGGCAAATCTTTTGCCTATCATCAGCATGTGGACGGGGTCTACTCAGTTCCAAGACTGGCCATCCTTCATTGTCAACGCTAAAGCAGCTGAAGTTAGCGTCGACAAATTCAAGCAGCTAGGGGTACAAATGTCTAACCCCGACCGTGATGAACACTAGACATCGGGTGGTGGTAATCGCCAGAACAATCGCAAGGGAAAAGAGACTTTGAACATCAACTTGAAGAACAAAGAATCTCTGGCGGTCAACGTAGCTCCACCTACGTCTACTTCTACTCCTTCAGCACCTCCACCAAAGGAACCTCGTCCGAAAGTAGAGTACTCTTTTGACGAGAATGACACCGTGAGCATCTTTGATTGCTTAATCAAAAGCAACAAGCTCCAACTCCCAGACCCGAAGAAGCCTGATGAAGTCGGTAAGACTGACCATCCTAAGTACTGTGTTTGTCACAGGTTCATTGGGCATCCCACTCGAGCATGTTATGTGCTCAAAGGCAAAATTCAAGAGCTGGTCAACGCTGGTGTTGTCACTCTACAGCAAGACGAGAAGACTGTTACCGCAAACATGGTCTCAGTTCAATTCGGTGACTTCCCTCCGCAGATGGTACAGCATGGTGTCATTCCTATCCCCAAAGCTACTCTTGAGATCGAGAATCTCCCTCCTCCGCGAAGTGAAGGTCTCGTCCCTTTGTCTCTTGACAATGGCGAGATTATGTGGATTCATCCGGATCTTACCTCGGAGTTCGAACTTCCCTCTTCCTCAAAGAAGAAAGACCGCTCCAAGGGCAAGACAAAGACCTGCAATATGGTGTCTTTTGACCCCATAGTTGACGAGGAAATCCTGCTGGGCACCAGATCAAGGAAAGCCTATCTAAAAGAATATTTCGAGACTCAGGAGAATCCTGCTTCTTCTTCTGAGCCTGCTCCAGTGCAACCTGCTTCTACTGAGGATATTCCTACTGCATCCTCACCGGTTGTAGTACCCATTCCTCCCAAGCCAACAGTCGTCGACAAAGGCAAACAACAAGTCCGTTTTGACAAACCTTTGAAGAAGTCATCTCCTTCCGGACTTGAGAAGCCTTACAACTTCGATATCTTGGCTCAGTTAGCCAATACACTGGCCCGGCTGTCAATTTTTGAGCTCTTGCGCCTCTCCAAAGAGACTCGGAAAACTCTGAGTGAGGCTCTCATGCAGGCAGAAACCTGTCTAGCCCTTCTGAAGAAGCCGAAGGCAGAGCCAGTCTCTTGTCTCCATTGTCATAGTGTGTTGGAGTTAATTCCAAACATAACTTTCACACAGGATGACATACTGATGGAAGATAATAGGCACGACCGTCCTTTATACTATACAGGATATGTCGATTCGATGAAAGTTGATCGTATTCTGATAGATCCAGGGTCTGTTCTCAGCATCATGCCAAAGACAATGTTGGATGCATTAAAGATCCCAGTGCATAGTCTTTCCAGTACAATCACCACCATTCTTGGGTTCAATCAGGGAAGGAGTGAGCCTTTGGGCAAGATTCTCCTAAAACTCCAAATAGGCAATCTTTGCACAAAGGTGACCTACATCATTGACAACCATGGTTATTCTTACAATGCTTTGTTGGGGAGACCATTCCTGCATGAACATAACATTGTTCCTTCGACTCTCCATCAATGTTTCAAATACGTTAACGACAATGGAGAGGTGCAAAAGGAAGTTACTGATCTCTATCCTTTCAAAGGCGTCGAAGCATACTGCAACGATGCTCGTATGTACAAGGATGAATTCATGAAGGTCGTCATATCTCTTGACGCTGAAGAAGACCAAGTAGCAGTGCCCAATGACACTCTCATCATACCTGTCAAAGGGCGTGTTTCTCGTCCTTAGTCTTCTAAACCTCTGGCTATTCACTTGCCAGTCCAGAAGCAACCAACTGCTGATGATCAAGATCAAAGGGAGCTCACCTCTTCTGAACCACTTGTTATAGACTTACGTCATAACAAGGAAAAAAGGCAACTCACCTCTTCTGAGTCCCTTGTTATAGATTTATCTCATAACAAGGATAAAAGGGAGCTCACCTCCACTGAGCCGCTTGTTATCGATCTCCGTCGTAACAAGGCTAATCCTCCTCCACGTTCTTCTTCTCCCCCTCTTGTAATCAATCTGACCAAGCCTGCTAAGGCTAAAGGTCCTGCTGTAAATACAGATGTACAAATCAATGAAAAAGCATCTACTTTCCAGTATACTGATGTCATTTATCATGCTAAGTGCTATTTGGATACGTTAGATAGCTTTCAATTATTTATAATGGGAGTTGTGCAATCTCTTCAAACAGAAGTCTTACTTGAACATCCCAATGATTCATATCATATTGTTCCCGCTCGAAAGAAAGGCGAGAGTCCAATACTTTTTAGTAAAGAACCGGAACAACAATTCAGCTATACGGATGATAGCAAAAGTAACGATACAGGGCATCTTCTTCCGTCGTTACAGTCAACAATCAAAAGACATCATCCGAAAGATGGGTTATGACTTCAAGAGTGGCCTCAACTACGGTAAAGGTAGAAGAACTCCTATCCGTACGACTGTGCCGAAAGAAAAGTCAGAGATGTACTACAGCAGGACCAAAAGAGGTCTAGGATATTCTTTACCTCCGGTATTATCCCCAGTAGCCTCTGAATCCGATAATGAAGGGCGCTCTAACTCTTCTGATTCCAGATCATGGGATTCTGATACCAGCATCGGTCAAGTTCATCGATTGATTGTATCTTCTAATATGGTCTCCGTCGAGCTTCCAGAAGGCTATGACGAGGATATTGAAGAAAATCCCAAAACAGATCCTTGGGCTCAACGAATGGATACCCAATGGAAACTCCGATTCGAACAAAGAGAACCTCCTACCGAAGATCAATTGGTTCAAATTGATATAGGAGAGAGCGGGTCACCTCGTCCGATATTCATCAGCAAGAACCTCCCAGAGGCAGATAAGCAAGAATTAATTCTTCTTATTCAAGAATGTATTAATGTCTTTGCCTGGAGCTATGAAGACATGCCAGGTTTAGATCCCAAAGTTGCTACTCACAAATTGAACATCCTGCCAAATGCAAAATCGGTCAAACAGCAACAACGGTGCTTCAAGCCAGAAATGATGGATGCAATCGACGATGAAGTCAAGAAGCTCATCGCTTGTGGCTTTATTCGAGAAGAGCAGCATCCTGATTGGGTAGCCAATGTTGTCCCAGTTCTAAAGAAAACCGAAAAAGTTCGAGTCTGCATCGACTTTCGGGATCTTAATGAAGCATGTCCAAAAGATGAATTTCCTCTCCCTATCACGGACGTCATGATTGACAACACCTGTAGGTTCGAAAGGATATCCTTCATGGACGGATTCTCCGGATACAATCAGATTCGGATGCATCCTGAAGATGAAAAGCATACTTCTTTCCGCACTCCTCGCGGAGTCTACTCTATTCTGTCATGCCATTTGGTCTCAAGAACGCTGGTACAACATACCAACGAGCAATGAGTACCATCTTTCGAGATCATCTGCGTAAGACTATCGAATGCTACGTCGATGATATTGCTGTCAAAAGTCGTCAAAAAGAAGATCACATCCAAGACTTGAGAACTATCTTTAATCTAATGCACCAACATCAACTCAAAATGAATCCCACCAAGTCATTCTTGGGTGTCTCTAGTGGCAATTTTCTCGGCTTCGTCATTACCTCTAAGGGTATACACGTGGATCCCGAGAAGATCAAAGCCATTCAAGAGATGCGTCCTCCACGCAAGCTAAAAGAGCTACGAGGATTCTAAGGTCGACTTGCGTACATCAGGAGATTTATTTCGAATCTGTCTGGACGCTGCAGACCATTTACTCAACTAATGAAGAAGGGTGTATCTTTCGTTTGGACCGAAGAATGTCAACGAGCATTTGACGACATAAAGCGATATCTCATGAATCTACCAGTCTTGGTGCCACCGATCTCAGGCATACCGTTCTTAATGTATGTCCGTGCTATGGATCATTCATTGGGTACTTTACTTGCCCAAAAGAACAAAGAAGGCCACGAACAAGCCATTTATTATCTCAGTCGTACTATGATTGGTGCTGAACACCGTTATAGTCCGGTCGAAAAAGAATGTCTAGCTCTTATGTTTGCTGTTCAAAAGACTCGGTATTACATCATTGGCCAAACTATTCATGTCATATCCCGAGTTAATCCTCTTCGGGTACTGATGAAGAATCCTAGCACACTCAATTCTCGGCTGGCAACATGGGCCATTCTACTAGCCCAATATGACATGGTATATGTTCCTCAAAAATCTGTCAAAGGTCAAGTACTGGCGGATTTCTTAGCAGCTCATCCTGTTCCAGAGACATCTAAACTCTATGATGAAATTCCAGACGAGACATTAGAATCTAATACAATCTTCGAAGAATTTCCTACTTGGCGTCTATTCTTTGATGGTGCATCCAGGATTGGACCCAAAGGTGCCATTGTCGCAGGAGTTGGAGTTGTTCTTGTCTCTCCAGACGGGTCAGCTATTCAAAGAGCCTACTCCTTAGATGAGCCTTGTTCCAACAACGTGGCAGAATACAATGCTTTACTCATCGGTCTTCAGCTAGCTAAACAACTAGACGTCGAGTATCTTGAAGTCTATGGTGACTCCGAACTAGTTGTTAACCAAGTTAGAGGAACCTATGAAGTTCGCCATCAAGATCTAGTGCCTTACTATGAAGCGGCAATCAACATGGCTACATCATTCAAAGCCTTCTTCATCGAATATGTCCGACGAGCTTGCAATACTGAAGCAGATGCTTTGGCTAATCTTGCAGCAGTCTTAGCCATCCATATTAAAGATAGCAGGTGGTGGTTATCTCTAATCGGGAATTGTTCTGCGTCGAAAACAATCGCAATATTGAGTTCAGTAATCTTACTGAAGTCAATGTTATCAGTGAAGATTGGAGAACTCCCTTCATCGACTTCGTAGTTCATGACATACTCCCTGAAGATCCTAAAGAAGCTACGAGTATTCATTGGCGGTCTCTACGATTCTATTACAATCAGACCACCAAAACTCTCTACCGACGGACTTATGACGGTCTTCTTTTACGATGTCTTGCTGGTGATGAACCGAAGCAAGTGTTGCATGAAGCTCACGACGGTGTTTGCGGATCACATCAACCCGGTCCTAAACTACAGGATCGCATCCGACGCATGGGTTACTAATGGCCCTCTATGGTATCTGATGCCATCGAATATGCAAGAAAATGTCGAGCTTGTCAAATCCACGCAGATTTTATTCATCAACCATCAGAATTTCTTCATCCGACTGCTGCTTCCTGGCCTTTTGAAGCCTGGGACATGGACATCATAGGTCCCATCAATCCTCCTTCTTCTAGAGGACATCGATTCATACTGGCAATAACCGACTACTTCTCAAAATGGGCCGAAGCTATACCCTTGGCTGAAGTTAAGACCAGCAGTGTCATCAACTTCGTCAAACACCATGTCATCTATAGATTTGGTGTACCTCGACGAATCATCCACGATAATGGACCTCAGTTCGTCAGCCAAAAGTTCACAAGGTTCTGTGACGATCACCGGATTGACAATGTCGCTTCGACAGCTGTCACGCCCCAGAACCAGAATACTGGAGAGCGGGAGAATGACTCAGCCAGCTACGTATTACGGGTAGATAAATACCGTATAATACGATCAATGCTGTCTAAAAGACGAGGGGGTGCATACTACATGAAAGTCTCACTATGGTCATTTCACATCTATTGTCTCAATCATTCAAATAAGAAACAGAAATAGAGAACATGTAAGATAAAGCAGTAAGGCATCCCAAACGCTCAGTCAAAATGTTCTTGATATCTGGCTTTATAAAACATAGCCAGATGATGAAGCAAGGTATACACAATTGTTTATCAGCTGCAGTCTGACTTAGTTACAATTATATAAAAGTAAGTACAAGACAATCCGACTAACATGTCGGTGCCAAACGGCAAAGTATAAAGTAAATAACAAAACGAGTGGGGAAGTAAGGAACCCACTCGAGTCCTCCTGCGATCATCCTTCTAGTATTGACCATCTTGGAGGTGGAAGTAAGCTGAGTCCTCGGGGACCGGCTCTAAATCTGGCCATGCAAAACCAGAGAGGTTAGACCTCTAATAGCAAGTACCGCAAGGAAGCACGATATGAGGAATAAACCAGTAATAGAAAACATAATAAATAGAGCTCTGCTGACTACTGGGATTCACATTACATCACGACACTTCGAACCAACCTCCCAACCAAATAAGGACAGAAGTTGGCCCGTCATGTCCTGATATTCTGATCATCTCAGTTAGGTAACAGAGTAGGTACAATACACAAACAAATCAATTTAAACGGCCATGCAACTACTACAGCTTGCTACTGTGAGTTCCAAGTTATCCTGGAATAATGTAATAGGAATTCCTCAGTTCTTACTATGTGCAAGCAAGGCTAGTTTATCCAGTCAATCAATTGTGCCAATCATGAATTAAACGAGTCCCAGTGGGACGCCCGTCATCAATATACTATATACAATAGATAATATAGTCAGATGCCGTTCCCTGCCCGTGTGGCAGATTTGCAGTATCTGTGGGGACCAACCGGCCTGTCGGGCACCACTAGTCCCAAGAGGGCTGCCATGTAAGAACTCGGGAATCCATTCTCTCCATGCAATCATTATTTTATTTAACTTAATAGCCTCTACGTTGAGTGAAATCCTATGCCGTGGATCATGGTCATTCAAATGAGTACTTTCATACGGGGTACGATATACATTTCTACAACAATACCAGTGCGGTTAGGTTGTAGGTCTTACATAGCGTAATGCAACAATCAAAACTAACCACGGAGTAATCATGCCTTGACCATAAAGTACACATGCTGTTTTTGTAAGATAAATAAATAAATAAATAAATAAATAAATAATTTGAAGCCTGCATGTGTCTGTATGCCAATATTCGAGATCAGCCAGTCGATTTCAATAGTTCATAATTAATTATGAACGTGTCTCATTCATTCAATTCAATAAGACGACCAGCCAGCCTCTTAGTTCCAACTAGAAACGCATGATCAATTAATTAAATCAAGATAACCAACTATCCTATTAATGTTAATAAAAGCCAAGGTAATTAATCAAGGTCAATCAATATCAATCAATGTCAATCAATGTCAATTTGGAACAAGGATCAGCCAAAAGGCTTAGAATCAGATTTCTTGCGGCCAGGAAATCATGCGGCTAAGGAAGCTTAAATTCATGCGGCCGGGACAACATGCGCCTATGCGGCTAGGACCACACGCGCCTATGCAGCTAGAACAACATGCGCCTAAGCGGCTGGGATTGGAAATAGCCCCATGCGGTTCAGCAATGTCCAAGCCATGCGGCTGAAAGAGGTTGCAGTCTCATGCGACTACGGCTAACATGCGACCATACGGCCAAAGGAAATTCCATGCGGCTGGTGTCACGCCCCACTCCCAAATGTATGGGATTAGGGCCTAACCTGGCCAGCTGATACGACCTAGAGTGAGCTATCCAATTTAATGGACTCACTTAGGCGTACTACGCTGTAAAAGTAACTAACCAAACACAGGCAATATCTAAATCTCATCCACAAATGACATAGAAAGAAAGTGCTGAATATAAACACAGAGTAGTCTGAATATCCAAATACAACTGAAAGGAAATACAGGTCTGGTGGAAACAATCCCACGGTACATCAAAATGAAAGTACATGAAATGAAGATAACTAGCTAAGAGTATCAGCTAACTAGATATGAAACTCTCAGCCCAAGTAGCAGCATACCGAGGTCAAGGGAACTCCTCGGGGTAGACCTCATAGTCCTCGCCAAAGTCTCCCGCCTCAGCTCCGGCACCGTATATCGTCGAGTATGTGTGCTCGTCGGGATCTGGAAAAGAACCAGGTCCTCAGGGGACATAGCAAGATACAAATAGGGACATGCCATAAAGTAAATACTGATCTAACATAAGGGGGTGTGCTAACCAATCTAAGTGAATGCATACAAAGACAACTTTGGAACGTATGGGTAGGTGAAAATAATGTCGTCGAAGCACAGGCCGACGTCGGATCACGAGCCGAAGGATTTGCGGCGGGACACGGGCCGAGCGTCGGATCACGAGCCGATTAGCTCAATACTAGCGTCCTCCCAACCGAACCTAGCGCACAGCTAGTGGCCGCTGCCGGAGATGTACCTACTAGTAAGGGCCCACGCCCATAGCCGGGTCCCCGATGAGGCTAGCATAAAATAATGTAACTGTTTGTCCCATACGCCTACTGGTTGTCTTTCCCGCCCCGTGATGTATAAGTCGCATCCACGACCCAACATCTACTCTCTATGAAAAATCAGCTATCTAGGACCATCACTACCCCATATGTGCCGTCACACGAGCCACTCGCACTGATGGCCAGTCGAGAGTGACAGCGCGTGCCATGATCTGATCTCACTCAGTGCCGTGTCGTAACACGTGTCATGGTCAAGGAAGTTGTAACAACAACTCCACAATCCAAGGGTACGTCGTCTATAACTAGGCCAAGTAGGTAGTCCTAGTGTCGACGCCAACATCGACTATGCCCGGGGTAATCCCGGACTCTACTAATCAGATCTACACTACAAGAGTATAATGATGTATATGTAAAGCAGTAAATACAAGGCAAGGTATACTTGCCTTCAATCCCGCAATGTGCAAATAGTGCTCCGGTCCCGCCTGCCTCAATCACGCCGTCCAAAGGACCTACAATCACACAACAAGGCTCACAATGAACATCCAAGACCATACATCTATCCACAAAGTAGAAGTACGCTATTCGTACGGGATACCACATTCAATTATTAAGTTGCATTTATCTAAGAAAGTGCACATACAATTCTTCCTACATGTTAGGGACATACACCGACAAGAATAGGGCATAACCACAAGTTGCTCATGAGAAGTTTATATGTACAAGCATAGAAATTATCCATACACAAATCCTATTTTATATATAATACACAAGTATCCCTAGGGCATGTGTATATACAAGTATAGGAATTTATGTATGTAAGTCCTACATTTTGAAATGATACGTGTGTACATGAGTGTACAAAGAGCACATACATATATATGTACATAGAGACAAATATCTATTTTTATTTATATAAAATACATACATCTATAGTTGAAAGAGTTTATATATGTACATAGATACATAATGAGGCTAAGAGTACACATATATATCTATACGTACATAATGAGACAAGTGTATATTTACATATATATTTGAAAGTGGGGTATATATATATACACTATAATTTGTGTGTATGAAACTACATTGTTACACTTATATGTGTGAGAGTATATCTATATACGTATGTATATACATACAAGAATACATACATATATATATACACAATATTGTATATGCATGGATTCATTTCAATAATATTTATGAAAAATCCCTACATTGCATTATACATGCAATAAACCATGAAAACCACTATTAATCACACATCCACATTTATACATATTTATATATATATGAACCATTTATTTGCATGAACATATATAACCATTCCATTCACAAAACCATTTACACCTATTCCTCCCAAAATCCAAACATTTAAATATTAAAATCACTACACAAGTATATATTCACATTATATATATATACATGTATATATACACACACACACATAAGTTATTCATGAAAGGAGGGGGAAGGGTTACCATGGAGTGAAGTTGATGGTGAAGGGGGGGTGGTGCTGTCGGCCTAGGGGAGGCTGCCGCCGGCCAAGGTGGCTGGTGGTGGTCGGCCAAGGGGGTGTGGAGGTTGTGGAAGAGGAGAGGAGGAGGTGGCTTGAGGTGGTGGAAATGATGGTTGTGTTGGAGATGAAGAAGGAGGTGGAGAGGAAGTTGTGAGTGGTGGTGGTCGGCCTAGGGGAGAGGGGGCTGTGCTGCCGGCCTAGGAGGAGGTGGAGGAGGCTATGGTGAGGGTGGCTGTGGTGGTGGAGTATGGTGGTGAAGTGTGGGAGTGGTGATGATGAAGAAGTGGGAGTGAAGAAGGAGGAATGGGGGAGGGGTGCTCTCGGTTTTAGAGGGGTGTGTGGAGTGAGAGAGGATGATGAAGAAGAAGAAGAAGATGGGGCTGTAAAGAGGGGGAGGGCTGTCTTGGCTGTCGGGTGAGGGGAGAGAGAGAGTGGGAGTGATGGTGATTGTGATGGTTTTAAGGAAAAGAGAGAGAGAGTGAGTTGGTTTTTGTTAAAAAAGAAAAGTGTACTTGAGAGAGAGAGAGAAGAGTTTGAAAAAGAGGGGGGAGAGTATGTGTGACCGGCCACATGGGGGGGAGGAGAGAGAGTGTGGTATTTTGTAGGGTGTTTGGTGTTGTGGGATTTGTAGGATGGTGGGTATGTGGGTTGATGTTGTATGTTTTGTAGGATGGTGGGTGTTTGTGTTGGTGTTGTGTGTTGTCCAATTGGGTTAGGTTGGGTCACAATTGGGTTTAATTGGGTCCCAAAAATTAAATGACCTAAATTAGCCATTTAATATCATTGATAAATAAATAGTACACGAGAACTAAATTGGATGGGACACAAATGACACGCGTGTAGTAGACTCAAAATGGTCCGCGTCCATAACTTGGGTCGACCAGTTTGGGTCAAATTGGTGTCTCCAATACAAGTTGGAATTAAATGTGACTCGGTGGGGTAAATCGGGATTGGGTCAATTGTCCGAAAAGTTGTACGATAAAAATGAAGCACAAGAGAGTGTGTCTGAGTGGACACAAAGGTCATGGGTGTAGTGCGTCTCGAGTACATCGCGCATGACAAGTTGGTCTGAAGAAAATGACCAGTCTTGTGCTCCTAATTTAAAAGTCACGGTAACGTATCGATAATAATCAAAAACAAAAGTGGGAAATTATTAATAACTTAGAAAATCATAATTAATCATATTAAATTTCCTAATTAAATACGATTACTCTAATTAATTCTAATTAAATCTAATTAAATTTCAGAAAGCTTACAGCTGAGGGGATAGCAAACCCCATGCGGCTCGAAATGACATGTGCCCATGCGGCTCGAAATGGGACAAGCCCATATGCGGCTAAGGAAAACTAATTACATGCGGCTAGAATAAGTGCAATCCTATACGTGGCTGGAAAGTCATGCAGCGCCATGCGGCTGCGGGACTGAATGCATATACGGCTAGCTATGAACTCATGCGGCAGATAAGTCTCATGCAGCTGACTAAGCCCATGCGGCTGGGATCGGAATCAGTCTCATGCGGCTCAAAATGAATGAACTCATGCGGCTGGAATCAGTCTCATGCGGCTCAAAATGAATGAACTCATGCGGCTGGAATCAGTCTCATGCGGCTCAAAATGAATGAACTCATGCGGCTGGAATGTCCATGCCCATGCGGCTAGAATGCCCATGCGGCCAGGGGGACTTGCCGTATGAAGACTCATGCGGTCAAGCTTTGTCATGTGGCCAGAACTGTTCTTCTTCTCCGAATACCCAAGGACAGAACCATGGAAATCATTGCTTCCAAGCTCTCTAATTCCTTCATTCTAAGCCCAAATCTGAACTTCCATAGGTCAAAATGGGGTAGAACGAAATTCTCTACAACATAGAACCATCAAAACTTGGAGATAACAAAGTTTACTAGATCAAAATCTAAGAAATCCGAAAATACAACAAACTTAGATCTACAACAAATAAGCCATGGAAATCGAAAATGCCAAGTACTAAAGAGACTTGGAATCAAATAAGGAAGATGATGGAACAATAAAAATGGAGATCCATCAAGAAGCAAGTTGGTACTTGCCTAGACCTCTTATGTTGGTGAAAGAGTTATGAGGAAGAAGAAGAAGAGTAATGGTGAAGTAATAAAGAGAGAGAAAGGGGATAGGCTTTAAATGGAAGGGGTGGTGGTAGGTGGGGGTTTGGTTCGGTTCATGATGAACCAACTAACCTAAACCAATCCAAACCGAACCCAAAGCAAAGCAGAAAGTAAAATACGGAATTAAAATTGCAGGAATTAAAATACGGAAATAAAATTACAGACAATTAATTAATCATGAAATTAAAGGGATTTAACTACAGAATAATGCATGATAAATATATTAAAGCAGTACATGCATTAAAAATATACGTATTCTGGGAACGGAAAGTGACATCTCTACCCTTCTTAGAAAAATTTCGTCCTCGAAATTTCAAATCCAAGCAAGGTAGGAATATCAAAACTAAACTAATCTAGGCATAAGCAATTGGAGCAAGCAACCATTCTATAATGTTAACAGTAAGTAACAAATCCAAGTTGAACATTCTACGATACCAAGCAATTCTACTTGTAAGGTGACAAGCATGAGGAGTTAAGACAATCAAGGTATACAGAAAAAAGATATACCTTGTGAGTCAAACAGGTGCGGATACCGTGATCGGATATCATCCTCACATTCCCACGTTGACTCCCCTAATGAGTGATGACCCCAAGCAACCCGGACAAGGCTAATTGTTCGGTTCTTGAGTATCTTCTCTCTCCGGTCCAAGATGGACACCGGCTGCTCCTCGTAAGACAAGTTGGTACCAACAACCAACTCAGAATGATCAAGGATATGGCTGGGGTCCGATACATACCTTCGCAATTGAGATACATGAAACACGTCATGTACCTATCGTAACGAAGGTGGAAGGGACAGACGATAAGCAACATCGCCTACCCTATCAAGAATAACGAATGGTCCTACGTATCGCGGACTCAACTTCCCGCGAACGCCAAATCTAATGACCCCACGGGTAGGTGAGATCCGCAAGAACACGTGGTCCCCAACAGAAAACTCTAACGGCCTACGATGCTGGTCCGTCCAATGACGATGCCGATCCTGCGCCACTCGAAGTCGCTCTCTAATTTCTTTAACCACTTCAACCGTCTGAACAATCAATTCCGGGCCTAGCATCTTCCTCTCCCCGATATCATCCCATGCTAGTGGCGATCTTCACTTCTTACCATATAGAGCTTCGAATGGCACCATCTGGGTACTGGCTTGATAACTGTTGTGGTATGAAAACTCAACTAAGTGCAGGTGGCTCTCCCAAGATCCTCCAAAATCTAGGATGCAAGCTCGCAACATATCCTCCAAAGTCTGAATTGTTCTTTCTGATTGCCCGTCTGTCTGTGGATGGTAAGCCGTGCTAAATTTTAACTTGGTGCCCAAACTATGATGCAAGCTCTTCCAGAAATGCGATGTGAAACGGGTATCTCGGTCTGACACAATACTGACAGGGACTCCATGCTGTCTGACTATCTGTTGCATATATAATTCTGCCAACTTTTCTGTAGATTGCCCTACTCTGAAAGAAAGAAAGTGTGCCACCTTTGTAAGCCGATCTACTATCACCAAAATAGCATCTTTACCACTTGGTGATCTCGGTAAACCGGTCACAAAGTCCATTGTGATGTGCTCCCACTTCCATTCCGGGATAGGAAGCGGTTGCAATAATCCAGCTGGCCTCTGTTGTTCTGCCTTCACTTGCTGACATACCAAGCAACGGGAAATGAATCTAGCTATCTTCCTCTTCATTCCATTCCACCAGAAGTGTTGCTTGATATCTTGGTACATCTTGGTCCCTCGAGGGTGTATAGAATATTAAGAACTGTGAGCTTCTGTCATAACCTCCTGTCTGATATCTCTACTAGGCACATATAGGCGTGATCCAAACCTAAGCGTACCATCTTCATGAATTTGCATCTCCTTTCTGAGTCCTGACTCACATTCTGCTCTAAGCTTCTGAATCCTTGGGTCCTGTGCCTTGTAGAAGCATAGAAAATATCAGAATAATGGTCCATACGGCTCCGGATATAAAGCCCATGCGGCTCATATGGGAGCTGTCTTATACGGTTCAAAGGAAGACTCTCAGTCTCATGCGGCTCGAGAGTGTATGCGGATCAGCAGGAATATGCGGCTCGATCGATGCCACGTGTCCCCTTGTGATCCTTCCCTACAGCTGGCCCTTTGAATAGTGGCCTCATTTAATGCTCTGACACGATTTGACGACTGTGGTGGCTCTGGCATAAAGTGTCATAATGGCTCTGCCATAATGACAGACTCTTCGAGAAAAGAAGAAGATCTCTGACCCGATCCGTCAGAAATCCTAGGTTGCCACGTGGCAACATCTCATGCGGCTTAAATAGAGAACAGCTCCATGCGGCTCACTGAGAAGTCACTCTATATGATTAGCAGAAATCAGCCATATGCGGCCCACTGAAAGCTCAGCCCCTGCGGCTCAATACAACGCTAGCTCATGCGGCTCGCAAAGACTATGCATATGCGGCTCATTGAGAGTTCGTTCCCTACGGCTCGATGAAGCATTGTCCTATGCGGCTCACGAAGAGTATCTTCCTGCGGTTCAAGTGTTGCCCATCCTATGCGGCTCCGGCAGTATCCACGATCAAAATACGTGGCATCGAATCAATCAAGGATTTAACCGAATCCGAACAAGAATATTTGACATCATCGTCATAATTACTAAGATCAGGGCATATCATTTATTATCAAGCTAATGGGACACGTGGCGAGCAATCAGACATTGGCATAATCAATCATGAAGATTTAAAGCAATTAGCATTAATTGCTCACAAGATACGGTGCTATCCGCATTAATGGCCTAGATTTATTGTAATCAGGATCGAGGGTTCAGATAGATTGAAGGAGTGCCGACATTCCAAACAAATGATCATTAGCAAACCCTAATGATCACACCCCACTCCTATAAATAGCCAGCATCATTTCCTTGCAAAACCCCCCCGGCAACTGGAGAATAAAAAAAAAGAGAGAGACATATATACAGAGAGAGTTCCCCTCTTTTCGATAACCACAGAGAGAGAGAAGCCAGGAGAGCAATACGAGGAGAGCAAGAAGAGCATTCCTTCGTCCACGCCAAGTAGATCTTCTCTGCATACCGATCGTCCAAGGAGTAAGGCAGGGCTGCCGTCGCCTTCCCGAGCCTCTATCGTCACCCCCCAGAATCTAAAATAAACAATTGTACTTAGACTGCTGTACCTAGGTTTTTGTCCCTAGGCTTTCTTTGTACAAGCGAGTTTGTATTGTGAGTCTAAGTTCAGTCCTCCCATAAAACAGTTCTGTATTTTTACAATCAATGGCAAACACGATGGCGACTCTGCTGGGGACTAACTTCTCCACGGCTGAGGAGTTGGTGACGCAATCGGATGCAGCCAAACTTGGCTCCACATAACAGAAGATGGTCGTCCGCTTCGACTAACAGGCGTTCGAAGAGATGCTCTCTGAAGGCAGCGCTGGCCCGATCCAGAAGCGTACCCGCACCACGAAGGCTCGCAAAGAGTGGAGGCCAAAATTATTTGCTCCTCCTCAAGTCTTCGATGAGATACCCTCTGTTGCTCAAAACGACGAGAAGGACTCTCCTGCGGCCCCACTTCAGACCGTAGACAACTCTGCTGTCCCCAAGTCCGGCAGAAGAAAATACTATGATGCTGGACTTGCAGGGGCAAAGAGGAACTCTACGTAATCCGAGCCGCAGAAGGGTATTAGCCACAGGGAGAAAGCCCATGCGGCTACATCCGCCAACCGCATAAAGAAAGCTCATGCGGCCACATCTGTCAGCCGCATGACTTATGCGGCTACAGTTGCCAACCGAATGGATGAGACTCATGCGGCTATCAAAGTCAATCGTTTGCAGAAAACCCATGCGGCCACAGATGCCAACCGCATGCGGCCAGCCTGCACGGTCGTGACTCCTAGCCGCACAAGAACTCAGCCGATGACAGAAGACAACCGCATGCAGACAGCCTGCACGGTTCCCAATTCCAGCCGCATAACATCTGCTCCATGCTCCTCTCGATCAATTTTCGACCGTCTCTCGTACGGTCCAAACCTTGATGATTCTCGAGACTCTGTGGTATTCAACTTGGACTCTTCTTATTATGCACCCACAGGTGCTAAGAAGAAGAAATCCAGGGTAGTACGGGCTCATCAAGCCCAGGCAGCTGCCCTAACCTCTGACTATCGGGGCGTCCTGCTAATTATCACGCGGGCCTCTGATGGGAAGTTGTATCGAACCGCTCAAGTCCAGTCCCCAGCGGTAAACGGACAAAGTGGTTCCTCTGACCTGCATGAGACTATCTTCCACAAACGCAAGGAAAGAGAAGGGGCCTCGACGTGCAAAGAGTCCTCACATGGACGTCACTGCACCCAGATCATCGTCAGCTGCTGCTGTAACAACACGGCAGTGACGGAAGATCGGCCGTCCGTCTTCCAAAGATTACAGCATCCGAGCTCGGAGGACGAAGCACCTCCTATTGCCTCCTGCAATTCCGCGCAGAAAGTCCCCGCCGAGGGGAAAGGGAAGAAGACAAGCATCTCCAGCCCAAAAATATCAACCATTACAGCTAAGAAATTGTCGGCTAAACGGTTGCCCTCTACCGGAGTATACCAACACACCCGTTCGAAGACAAAATCTACTGCAATAGGAGATTCATCGTCCGCACCGATGAGGGTCGAGGGAGCTGGGGGTAGCACTCCTCCGAACATCCACGACAATCCGATGTTTCAAGGAGACGAGCCCGGAGAAACAACTCTCCCATCAGGTGCAACAGATGCTGATGTCCCCGAGGACATCCGTGACTTTCAAGATGAAGCAAGCTCCGAAGCTGGGGGTACTGTTCCTTCTGAATCCGAACCCGAAGAGAATATTCTCACCTATCCCGATGATTTCTCGATGCATGGGTATGATTCAGAGGGCGCACCCTCCACCGTCCCTTCCGTCACTCCTCACGTAATGACGGTATTTATGACAGACAACAATCGAGGTGACTCCAATGATCGCCAACGCATCGACACTTTGGAGGCCATACTGCACGCCTTGGTCAAGTCTGTAGACGAGATCAAAGTGGCGCTTCCTATTCTGCAGGAAGTGACACCTGGCCAGACAAGTGTGGGTCCCCCAATCAACGTAGATTCAAATTTGGCGGCACCGAACTCGGGCAATAATCCTCCCGAAGTAACGGCTCCGACTGCGACAGATGAGACCCGAGAAGTAAGGAGAGAAGTTCAAGAGCTCCGAGCCATGTTCCACGCCCGAGAAAACTCTCAAGACTTCAGAATACGACAACCATATCCTGCTGAATGGAGGGACGTTCCATTCCCACCAAGATATAAGCCGTTCAATATCAACCCCTATGATGGCAAGACCTCAGCAAGTCGGTATATCACTTACTTCGAGGTCACCACCGACCATCTGCCCCATGATGACGTTATCCTCACGCGATTATTCATCGGGGCATTGGAAGGAGTCGCCTTCGACTGGTACCGCAACCTGCCGGACAATTGCATCCACTCTTTCGCTGGCTTCAAACGCTTGTTCTTGGAGAGGTTCTATGAGGTAGGCCAAGACGTCACAATGTCTACCCTCATGGACGTCGTCCAAGGAGAGAAAGAGCTGACGAGGAATTACATTGAGCGATTTCGTCAAACCGCAATGAAGTTACCATCCGGCAATTCGGATTCTTTTTTGATTGAAATCTGCCAAAAGAGACTGCTCCCAACAATTAGTCTCTGGATGGGCAAAAGTCAGTTCAAGGACTGGAAGGCTTTTATCATCAGTGCTACAAGTGCCGAGGAACGATTAAGGAAGGCTCGCCAACTGGGGTTGCATATCTCGGATGGAGAGAACAAGGGCAAGCGTCCCAGCACCAACACCGACAATGGGGGTAGCCCCTCCAACAATCGGGACAACAGAGGCAAGCAGGCTATGGTGGCCGACGCGGCCCAGAAGCCCGAGTCACAACCAGCAGACAAACAATGGCCTCAAATCACTTACTCTTTTGAAGACGGCCACGTCAAGCCTATCTTGGACATGCTCATACAAGGAGATAGAATTCAGCTCCCTCCACCAAGACGGGAGCCTCGGTCGGCTGACCTGGAGAACCCAAAGTTCTGCCATTATCACCGCTACGTCCACCATGCTACACACGACTGCTACCGACTGAAACGGTACATCCAAAACCTCATCGATTCGAACGCACTAGCCATCGATTTCGAGGAGGTAACCGTAGCAGCCAACATGGTATCCGTACAATTCGGCAGCTTCCCGCCAACAGAGACTCAAGACGGTATTGTACCCATCCCTCTGGCAATGATGGAAATTGCTAATCTTCCGCCTGCTCGAGATCAAGCTGCCAATCTTGTACGTCTCACTACATCGCGAGGAGAAATTATGTGGATCCATCCGGACTTGGTCCACGAGGTGACTCAACCCACAACGAAGAAGAGAAGCGGAAAAGTCAGATCCTGCCGCACCGTCTCAGCAAATAAAAAAGAAGTCACGGCCGTTGTTACTCGATCTGGAGCACAACCTCAGCCCGTGGCTGAGAACCCGACTGATGATCATCCGTCCACTTCTACTGATACTCCGGGACCGGCTCAGCCTTCGACGACCGACAAGCCTAAGCCGAAGGAGACTCGCTTCGACAAATCCCTCCGAAAGGAGACACCTCAGGGGCTGGAGAGGCCCTACAACTTCGACATCTTGGCACAATTGGCCAATACACCGGCCAAATTGTCCTTATACGAACTCCTAAGGCTATCAAAGGATGTCCGCACAGCTTTGAATGATGCGCTCCAAAACGTCGACGCGTACTTGGCTCAGGTCAACCTCACGGGAGATAATCAACCTGCAGATCCCCAAGATAGTGCGTGTACGGGAGTGATGCCCAATATCGTCTTCTCTCCGCAGGATATGCTCATCAAAACTAACCTGCATGATCGCCCGTTATACTACACTGGATACATTGGCGACGTAAAGGTGGACCGAATGCATATTGATCCTGGGTCTTCTATAAGCATCATTCCGAAGGGTCTGCTACATCATCTTCGCATTTCGATGCATCGTCTGACGCCTACAAGCACCGCCATTAGCGGTTTTAATTCGGGCAGGAGCTACCCAATCGGGAAGATCCGTCTGAAATGCCAGATTGGCGATCTCCAATCAGAAGTCACCTGCTACGTCATAGACGCCGACACTTCTTACAACATCCTTTTGGGGCGACCTTGGATACACGATTACATGATCGTGCCTTCCACGCTGCACCAATGTTTCAAATATGTCGATAAGCATGGCTTCGTGAGGACGGAATTTGCTGATATCAATCCCTTCAAGGGGGTCGAATCTTATTACTCAGACTCCTGTCTGTACGAAAAATCGAAGAAGCACCTGGTCGAAGAAGATGTGCAAGCTCATACCAAGACGGCCACAGGATCAGAAGAACCTCTGACGATCCACCTCCAGGCTCGCAAACCAGGCAATTTCGTACCCCTCACGGCCACTCTGCGTAAGGACGCAATCAGCCTCTCGGCACAGGAAGAACAGTTGAGAATCCGGCTGCCAAGGTCCGGTCAGGTGCCGAGACCCACAACGGGGCTACTTACAATCAGACTGCCAAGAGTCGTTCCACCCCAAACGGAGAAACTCAATCCCTCCGATAGGCCACTGACAATACGCCTTTCCAAGAAAGGTCATCATCCCGATACAAGGTCTGACACTTCTAGCGAACCAGCCACCCCTCGCTCCACATCGAGTGCCAGACTGGGGGTTGCTAGTCTACCGACAACCCTACGCTCTGCTCCGTCAGTTGAACCTCTGAAGATCAAGCTGACTAGGACGCCCTCTCAATCTTTATTCACACAGGGGGTAGCCGAAGAGGAACCAGAGCTAGCCAAGTATGTGGCTGCCCACACTGATGTTCCCTCCGCAGATGATGTAATCCCGCTAGAAAAGATACCTTACTTCATCAATAAAGGGTTATCTTTGAACTACACCGAGCTCAATAAGCTATGTACAATGTATGCTATGGAACACGGTATAGGCACTCACCTACACACACAGGTGACAAATGTGTACACCGCTATCCAACTTACTCCAGTAGAAGATGCTTACCGAATAATCGAGGGAGGGGATCACCCAATCATCTTCGGCCGGACAAACAACCTGCATCCCCTCGCCATAGAAGAAGTCGACCTCGGGTCAGATGCTGGAAGACTGCCTCTGTATCTCTATAGCCCTCAATCCAAGTATCTCATGCAGAAACAGGGGTATGATCTAGAGACGACGCCAGGACTGAACTACGGCACTGGGCGACGATTACCTTTGAAGTCGCCAGCCCCGGCGGGCAAACCACGGAATTACTATAACAAAATTCGATGCGGTTTAGGGTATGTAACGCCTACTACGACCCCTGAAAGTTCAGATGAAGAATGCGACTGGCAGTCACATTCAACCGGATCACCAACTTCCGACTCGGATACCAGCATCGGAGATGTATTCAGACAAGTCATGTCAGTCAACATGGCATTCACCGACGCTTACGAGGAAGACGAAGACATCCCCGAAATCCTCGAGCTTGAGCCATGGGCCCAACAATTGGACGCACAATGGGAAAAGCGGTTCGAACTAAGAGAACCTCCTACTGAAGATGAGGTCGTACAAGTGGATCTCGGCAGTAAATCTTCTCCAAAACCGATTTTCATCAGTAAGAGCCTGACTGACGAAGAACGGGAGTCGTTGCTAGAACTTGTCAGAGAGTACATTGATGTGTTCGCCTGGAGTTATGAAGACATGCCGGGGTTAAATCCTGACATCGCTCTCCACAAACTCAACATACGGCCGGATGCAAAGCCAGTCAAGCAGCAACAGCGACGCTTTCGCCCGGGCATCATGGACGCGATCGAAGCCGAGGTCAACAAACTGATAGCCAGCAGCTTCATTCGTGAAGAGCAACATCCAGACTGGGTCACCAACATAGTACCCGTCCTCAAGAAGAATGGGAAGATTCGAATCTGTATCGACTTCCGCAACCTGAATGAGGCGTGCCCCAAAGATGAATTACCCCTCCCTATCACAGACATCATGATCGATAACACATGCGGCTTTGAACGTATGTCATTCATGGATGGATTTTCGGGGTACAATCAAATCAAGATGTCTCTCGATGACGAAAAGCACACATCATTCCGAACACCGATTGGCACGTACTGCTACACAGTCATGCCATTCGGTCTAAAGAATGCAGGTGCTACATATTAGCGAGCCATGAGTATCATTTTCAGAGAACATTTGCGCAAGACGGTGGAATGCTATGTCGACGACATCGTCGTCAAGAGTCGCCGTAAGGAAGACCATCTTCAGGACCTGAGGACGGTATTCGACTTGATGCGAGCCCACAATCTGAAGATGAACCCTACGAAATCGTTCTTGGGCGTATCCAGCGGGAAGTTCTTGGGCTTCATCATCACTGCACAGGGTATCCATGTAGACCCCAAGAAAACAAAGGCGATCATGGAGATGGCTCCCCCGAAGAATCTCCGCGAACTTAGAGGCCTCCAAGGAAGGCTAGCTTACATCAGGAGGTTCATTTCTAACCTCTCCGGACGCTGCCGACCATTCACACACCTCATGAAGAAAGGAGTCTCATTTGTATGGGACGAGGAATGCCAGCGTGCTTTCGACAGCATCAAGGAATACTTATCAAATCCTCCAGTTTTGGTGGCCCCGGTCCCTGGAAAACCATTCCTGCTCTACGTACGAGCAATAAAACACTCCCTTGGTGCCCTGCTGGCACAAAACAAAGACGCAGGCCACGAACAGGCCATATATTACCTCAGCCGAATGATGATTGGTCCGGAACACCGATACACCGCTGTAGAGAAGGAATGCCTCGCCCTGGTGTTCGCCATTCAAAAGACGCGGCACTACGTCACAGGGCAAACCATACATGTGATCTCCCGAGTCAACCCTCTCCGAGTCCTCATGACTAAACCAGGGGCACTCAGTTCTTGCCTCGCTACATGGGCAATATTGTTGTCCCCCTATCATATGATCTTCGTGCCGCAGAAGGCTGTCAAGGGTCAAGCCCTGGCAGACTTCTTGGCAGCCCACCCAGGATCGGAGTCATCCAGAATATATGAAGAGATCCCAGATGAGGTCGCCGATTCGAATACAGCCACCCACGATAACATATGGCAGATGTTCTTCGATGGCGCTTCAAGAACCGGACCCAAGGGAAACATTGTCGTTGGGGTCGGAGTGGTATTGATTTCTCCTACTGGGCTGGTGATCAATCGCGCCTACTCCCTCACAGAACCCTGCTC
Organism: Iris pallida; assembly: GCA_029216955.1. NCBI lineage: Eukaryota > Viridiplantae > Streptophyta > Magnoliopsida > Asparagales > Iridaceae > Iris > Iris pallida. The sequence continues at coordinate 15,753,299 of JANAVB010028196.1, forward strand.
CAACAATGTAGCCGAGTATAACGCTCTGGTCATTGGCCTCCAACTTGCAAGAGAACTGGGGGTAGAATACCTTGAAGCATACGGCGATTCCTAACTAATCGTCAATCAGATCCGGGGTTCGTACGAAGTCCGCCACGAAGACATGACCCCTTATCACCAAATAGCGATTGACATCATCTCGTCATTCGAGGGGTTCTTCATCGAACATGTCCCCAGACTCCGAAACATCGAAGCTGATGCCCTAGCTGGTCTTGCCGCTTCCCTAGCAGTTCCAAACTATGATCGCCAATCAGTGGATGTGATAGGCCGCGAACTGGTCTGTCCCAAGAACAATGTGCAATTCATGGCAAGTTATTCTGCCCAGACAATCGATGATGCCCCAGACTGGAGACAACCATTCATCGACTTCGTCGTCTACGACATCCTCCCTGAGAACCCAAAGGAAGCTACTTCTATCAGACGGCGTTCTCTCAGGTTCTTCTACGATACAGAGACGAAGATGCTGTATCGCCGCTCCTATGACGGATTATTACTCCGGTGCCTGTCGATCGCAGAAGCCAAAGAAGCCGTGCGAGAAGCTCATGACGGTGTCTGCGGGGCCCATCAGTCCAGCCTGAAACTACAAGATCGCCTTCGCCGAATGGGCTACTACTGGTCCACGATGGTGGCAGATGCGATAGACTATGCCAGAAAATGCAAAGCTTGTCAAGTCCATGCAGACTTCATCCACCAACCATCAGAGTTTCTACATCCGACAGTGGCATCCTGGCCATTCGAAGCATAGAGAATGGATATCATTGGCCCAATCACCCCACCTTCCTCCCGAGGACATCGATTTATACTTGCTATCACTGATTACTTCTCCAAATGGGCGAAAGCTGTCCCACTCGCAGAAGCTAAGACTCCAAACGTGATCAGCTTCCTTAAGCATCACGTCATCTACCGCTTTGGATTACCCCGAAGGATCATCCATGACAATGGTCCACAGTTTACAAGCCACGTATTCTATCGGTTCTGCGATAAGCACCGTATTCAGAATGTCGCTTCGACACCGTACAACCCGGCAGCAAACGGGTTAGCAGAGGCATTCAACAAAACGATCATCAAACTCCTCAAGAAGTTTGTCTCCTCCAACAAACGTGACTGGAACGAAAAGCTCGGCGAATGCTTATGGGCTTATCGTACCACAGTTCGAACAGCCACCGGGAATACAACATTCTCCCTGGTGTACGGGAGTGAGGCGGTCCTCCCATTGGAGACTCAAATCCCCTCACTCCGCGTCGCCCTCACCTATCAATTGACAACGGATGATAACTACCGACGTTGACTACAAGAGTTGGTGGCCTTAGATGAAAAATGCCTCCTAGCTCAGCAAAGGATCGAGCTATACCAAGCACGCATCTCAGGAGCCTTCAACAAGAAGGTTAAAATCAGAACATTCCAAATTGGCGATCTTGTGCTGGCAGTCCGGAGGCCAATGGTCATGACTCACAAGACCGCCGACAAGTTCCAGCCAAAATGGGAAGGTCCATTTGTCATCGAGGTCGTGTTCTCCAACAGTGCTTACCGCCTCGCCAAGCAGATCGGAGACTTGCTCATGTTGCCCGTCAATGGCAAGTTCCTGAAGAAATACTATGTTTAAACATCATTCTCCAGATCACCGAGTCATGTACCTTTTTAGTACCACTGAACTCTCGTCCACCCTATTTCAAATCATCGAGTCATATACCCTTTAGTACCACTGAACCCACAACATTTCAGATTATCGAGCTATGCACCCGCTGGTGCCGCTGAACTCTCACTCCCTCAATATTCTAAATTACCAAGTTATGTACCGGTTGGTGCCTCTGAACTTACATCCTGGTCACTCCTCCAGATAGTAAGTCACGTATGATTGTACCTCTGAACTTTCTTCCTGGAAGAGATCCTCCCTCATGATCCACTACCCGCACTCCCAGTGCACAAAAAGGGTAGTCGATCCACCAATTTCCGAAACGACCATGTCCTCATTACCTCTGAGTCGTCTTCACTTCCACCAAAAACAAACCGCCCCCTCGCATAGAACTTCCACGTTCTCCTACCTCTGAGTCGTTCTATGTACCCACTCTTCCTTGAGCCCACTCCTGTCATGTCCTCATTACCTCGGAATGGGAAGGCTCCGTCGAAGAAATCGTCATATTTGCCATGTCCACATTACCTCTGAGCAAGTATACCGGCCCTCTTTCAACCTATTATCTGTACCCACAACCGGAGTACGACAAGGATGATAGGTCCACAAATGTCCTCTGTTGACCACAAATGTCCTCTGTTGACCACAAATGTCCTCTGTTGACCACAAATATCTGCTACAAATAGCTTCCGTGAAGTCTCCCATGCCATGTTCTCATTACCTCTGAGCAGAAAGATTTTACGGTAAAACCTTCACGTTTGCCATGTCATCATAACCTCTGAGCAAATGTGATTGGTTTCCTTTCATCCCATTATCCGTATCCTGGACCAGGGTACGCCAAGGATAATGGGTCCACAAATATCTCCTGCGAAGCTTCTTAGCATAAATCCACCATCTTACCATGCCCCGGGAGCCCAGCTGCTCTACGGCATTCCTTCCCCCAATACCAAGAACACCCATGACCACTTTGCCATGGCTGCTCCAAACATCCAAACTTGTTATCCGTACCTAAAGCCAAGGTACACCTAGGGTAACAGGTCCACAAATAATCCCCCAGCAAGTCCGGTTCCATAAACACCGCAAGTACAAGAAAGAAAAGATGAGTTGAAACATGCTCATTTATTCAAAAATCAAAGGGCTACATCAGCGGGGATCACATCCCTTACAAAAATTAAAAGAAAAAAGAAAAAAAAAAGACAGAGGACGGATCACTTCTCTGGAGCACATAACGCCGTGAGACGGTCCTTTATCAAGGCAACCGACCGCTCAAGCCTCTGTTTGGCTCGACGCTCCGCCTCCTGGTTCAGCACCGCCGCATCCTCCAGATGAGCATGGGCTTGCCAGTTGTCCTCAAACTTCTTGAAGGCCCGCTCCAGGTTGACAGAAGATCGGGAAACCCTCTCGGCCTCCCGAGCAATCGACTCCTGTTCTGCATGAGCAGCCTCCCGCTCTGACTCTAAGAAGGACAACTCCTTCTGGAGTGCGAGAATCCGCTCCTTTGTGTCAGCTATTCCACGAGAGACAGATTCTTCCCGGGCCCTACAAGCCTGACTCCGACGACCCAGTCGGTCATAGGAGACGGAGAACTTGTCAAGGTCCCCCTGCACAGCCGGCCCGGCAGTTTCTCGAGCGAGCTTGATCCTGTCCCGAGCAGCAACCAGGAAGCCCCGCTCCCGTTCAATCGCAGCAGGCAAGCCAGCCTGCCGTACTGCCAGCAGTTGGGTCACAAGCTGGTCAGCCTTTGTCAACTTAGGTTCCAGGAGCGCGGCTAACCCCACCCCGCCAGGAAGACCCTTCAGAGTGTCGATTTGACCCCGAGCGCCCTGCAGAGACAGAGAAAAAGGGATCCCTCGTTCCACGGCAGCGTTTACACCCCTCCCTAAGTGACGATAGAAGCTGTCAACCACATCCTGCGTCACCTCGTTCAGAGCCTCCGAGGAAGCCGGTGTCAACGGGAGTGTGGCTGGTAGCGCGGAAGAAGACGTGACAGAATCTGCCGCTCCTGCCACAAGAGAAACCTACTCTGTACGGAAGGACGCTTGAACATCGGCCAACTCCTCCTCAGCGGCCTGCAAAATTTGGATGCTCGGCAGAGCCGAGATGTCGATCTCTGGAGCTGTATAAGCAGCCAAAGACGAGGCCGGGGCCAGCACCAACTCCATCCCCATCTTCCCAGAGCTGGCACGATGTCCCTCAACATGCGATGACAAAGGAGAGGAAACGCTCCTTTCGCCCAGATCACGACAGACCGGGCCTTCCCCGAAAACATCCGCGGCGGGAGGTAAAGGGTCAATACCTGCAGGGCCAAGGCAACCATGAATCGACTTGACCCGAAGGATATGTTGATAGAGCAAATAAGCCCCCTCGGTGGTCAATATGTGGCTCAGCTTACCAGTGGAGGAGTGTGGAGGCTGGGGTTCGCCTACAGCCATCACAACCTCTTCACCAACAGCAGCCGAGTCGGGAATATTAGACTCATCCGCCCTTGCATCCTCAGGAGGAGATGCACCGAGAATGGCGTCGTCTTGCTGAGGTTCAACAATCTCGGAGACGGGCCCAAGTAAACTTTCGTCACCCCGGGCTGGGGCCTCAGCGGCTTGGGAATCCTCGGCCGCCGCTGAGAGACCCCCGGAGAGAGAACCGCGGCACACATGTCGCTAATCAAAGCAGCAAGGGCCGGATTAACTACTGGGGCAGTAGATGGTTCAGGAGAGCCTGGTTCGTCAGACACCTACAAAGAAAAATGATCAAGTCATATCTTCAAGAGGAAAGAAAACCGCAACAAAGATATAATTCCGACTTAGTCTTACCTCCGGAGTAGCGTCTGTACCTTTACCCTTCTCGGTGATAAGTGATCCACGAGACCTAACAGCGGCTCTCTTCACGGAAAAGGTCGCTCCACCGTCAGAAGACTCGGGTCTGACCCGTTTACGCAAGGGACCAGACACGGCTGAAGGTTGTTCTTCTCTCACTACTCCCTCTTGCGTAGTAAGCAACAGATCTTCCGCCGGGTCGTCGGGTGTGGGAAGCGGTTGATCCGCTACTTTTTCACCCCCACCAGAGAGGGAGCCTTCACTGTCATTATCATCCTCATCCTCAGCCGACTCGAAAGGTTCTGATTCAGGGAAGGGGACCTGGAGTGCCAGTTGCTTCTAGCCTTAGCCCCTTTGAGCTTCTCCTCTAAGCCGGTACCCACGATGAAACTGGTACTCGGATCAAAGTTAACAGGAGGCTTGTTCGCCATAACGTGATACAAAGCAGCCACGTACAAAATTTCCTTCGGCGCCTTAGCATCGGAAACCGAGAAGCTGACTCGAGTATGATAAGTGTCATAATAATTCCACGCTCGGACGCCGTCAAGAACGCTGCCTTCAAAACCCAAACAAGGGTTGGGACAATCAAGGAACAACTGGCTATAACCAAACTGGCGGGAAAACCTGCTAGGTAGATAAGGTTCCAAGTACACATTATCTCGGTTGCGATAAACCAGATGCGCGGGACGGATATTGCGCAACCAAGCAAGCATATCCGAAGACAGAAAATGAGAAGGTCCAGTACCATCAAGGTGTACTTTCCTCACTTCCTCATCAGAAAAAGGAGGAACAGACACAAAGAGGTCACACCCATCCACTCTTGCCAGCGCCCTCCGACAAGCTGGCATAGTGTTGTATTCCCAAGACCGGTTATGGCATTTGAAGAGGAAAGCATCTTCGGCTGTAGCATCTTCCGCTACCCCAGGTCCCAGCAAAGACTTGTAGTGCATCGCCAACCACCCCATCAGGTAGTGGAAGGGCAGTTCTACGCGCTCAAAATCTAAAGTCTTCTTGCGAGCGATGACCTTGGACGAGAATGTTCGCAGACCACGGTGTATGCTGCACACCATAGCAGGAAGGAGGGCCAGCCTAACTCCGAATACTAGTTTAACGGCAGGGAGGATGAAATGACGACCGATCCTCTCGATAGAATCCGCTCCTCCCGAGACTACGCAGTTCCGTAGCCATATCATTAAAAATCCAGCCAGAAGCGCCTTCTCCGACATCTGTATGGTCCCGTAGTGAAAATAACTAAGAGAGTCAGCTTGACTCCCGAATATATCGCTCTTGGATCGCGACTTCTTGACACTTGACATCAGATCCCTTACCTCTGCATGCGTTCGAGGGGCTCGGGGAGTAACTTCGCCAGAAGGATCAACTCTAAAAAGATAATTAATCTAGGATGTGGTATGGGGAGCGGTCCCCTCGGAGCTATCCGTCATTTTTATAGCCATCTGATGACAAGCACTATGGTGGCACAACAACTCCTGATACACCGCAACAGAACCCGGGAGTTGCCTGTCCAAGGCCTCGAACTCCTCATTCGATGGGGTATACACCTCGAAAGGCTCATTTCCCAATGGAAGTTTAGAGACAGTATACATCTCGTGAAGAGCAAGCCCCAGCTCCCCGACTGGTGCAAAGAACGTCCCCGTTCGCCGACCATACATCTCCAAGAGTGCTACGAACAGTGGTTTATTAATGGGAAGCCCGTGACAAGTGCCCCGAATGGCATGGTAAAGCCCCATCTCCCGCAAGAATGTTCCATAGGTCTGCAAAACCCAAGTAGTCAACTGGGCCCACGTAGAGGAGGGGTTTATCCAGTTTGGCAGTGCCAGCCTACCAACAGGATAAGACTTCTTGCGAACAAGCCGATTCAGGAAGGTATCAGCTTGAGTAAGTGTGAAGTTGGGACCGTATATATTCATGAAAGAGCCCGGGGCCAGACCCATCAGATACCGAAGGACAGAATCCTTACCCGCATACGCTGACCGTATATTTGGATTATAATGGATATTGTCCATCAACATCCCTGATTGAGTGGGAGTTAAGCTACACACCATCTTCCGGTCCAGCAACACCATATTGAACCATGACAAAGGATAATGACGTTCCACGAGAGGAATATGGATTGCCACCCCATCCAAAGAAAAATCCCAGTTCTCGAAAATCTCTAAAACTCGAGGATTATTGATGATTAAAGCATCACCGAAAAGGAACAAAGGCTTCAGGTATTTTCCATCCAGCTTCCCAGTATTCATCATGGAACGGAGGTAATGGAGGGTCTGATCCTCAATGGCCTTCAACCTCTCCGAAGGCTCATCAGTAGGGAATTGATTCAACACATGCTTAATTAAGTCGTCAAGACGCACGCCCAGGGCGAATTGATTCGAACCCACTATAAGCTCCCCAGCAGGATTTATGGGCAGATTCACTGGAAAAAGACGAAAGAAACGAGGTTAGGAGATAGTCAAAAAACAGAAGCATTGGAAAGATCATCTGAGTCTATACGGCTCGGGTCGTCACAGCCTCATGCGGCTCAGCATTAGATACGCCCATGCGGTTCGGTGCATCATATCCTCATGCGGCTCCGCGTTAGCCGAGTCCATTCGACTTAAATTCAGACGAGCTTATGGACCCATGCGGTTCAGGTTAAGCACGCCTACGAAGCCAGACTCATGCGAGCGGATGCGGATACAAGCAAGCGAGTTTATGCAGTTCAAAAAGTGAACAAGCTCATGCGGCCCCATGGGGCGAAGGGCTTATGCGGTTACATCAATAAGCCCCGTACATGCGGCTTGTGTATGAAGTATACAGCAGAGCCATGGCAACAATTAGGGTTTTCAGACAACCCTTACCAGCGATAGGCGGGTGAACGTCGGGATGGATAGAACGCACAGCAGCCGGCGGAGGAGTGACCACGTTCATCGTTGCGATCGTCGTAGAAGCAACCGCCTTACCCTTCGCGGCTTTCGACGCAGTAGCCTTCTTAGGAGCCATTGTCTATCGTTGAAGGAAGAAGACGAAGAGCAAAGTCGGCAACAGGGAATTCGAGCAAAGAGAGAAGGTAAAGAAATCCCCAAGACACTAAAAGACTCCTATTTATAGGCAAAAGAGGTCCATAAAAACAAACAGACGTCTAGGATTACGCGTCGCCTCAAGAGATAAAGGCAAAACACTTCGGTCAAGGCAAAACCGACCCTTGGGATCCTTCCCCAAAAGACGGCATTAATTAAAAAATGAATCAAGGGCATTTAATGAAGATTTGCACACGTGATCAGGACACGTGGCAAAGAGCCTATGCGGACAGATGAATCTATGCGGCTGGGACACTTATGCGGCATGAACGGGACCATGCTTCTTATTCAAAGTGTTTCAATTTTGCAAATTGAAAACTTTGAAGGGGGTCATGTAGAAGCATGGAAAATATCAGAATAATGGTCCATGCGGCTCCGGATACGAAGCCCATGCGGCTCATATGGGAGCTGTCTTATACGGTTCAAAGGAAGACTCTCAGTCTCATGCGGCTCGAGAGTGTATGCGGATCAGCAGGAATATGCGGCTCGATCGATGCCACGTGTCCCCTTGTGATCCTTTCCTACAGCTGGCCCTTTGAATAGTGGCCTCATTTAATGCTCTGACACGATTTGACGACTGTGGCGGCTCTGGCATAAAGTGTCATAATGGCTCTGCCATAATAACAGACTCTTCGAAAAAAGAAGAAGATCTCTGACCCGATCCGTCAGAAATCCTAGGTTGCCACGTGGCAACATCTCATGCGGCTTAAATAGAGAACAGCTCCATGCGGCTCACTAAGAAGTCACTCTATATGATTAGCAGAAATCAGCCATATGCGGCCCACTGAAAGCTCAGCCCCTGCGGCTCAATACAACGCTAGCTCATGCGGCTCGCAAAGACTATGCATATGCGGCTCATTGAGAGTTCGTTCCCTGCGGCTCGATGAAGCATTGTCCTATGCGGCTCACGAAGAGTATCTTCCTGTGGTTCAAGTGTTGCCCATCCTATGCGGCTCCGGCAGTATCCACAATCAAAACACGTGGCATCAGATCAATCAAGGATTTAACCGAATCCCAACAAGAATATTTGACATCATCGTCATAATTACTAAGATCAGGGTATATCATTTATTATCAAGCTAATGGGACATGTGGCGAGCAATCAGACATTGGCATAATCAATCATGAAGATTTAAAGCAATTAGCATTAATTGCTCATAAGATACGGTGCTATCCGCATTAATGGCCTAGATTTATTGTAATCAAGATCGAGGGTTCAGATAGATTGAAGAAGCGCCGACATTCCAAACAAATGATCATTAGCAAACCCTAATGATCACACCCCACTCCTATAAATAGCCAGTATCATTTCCTTGCAAAACCCCCCCCGGCAACTGGAGAATAAAAAAAAAGAAAAAGACAGATATACAGAGAGAGTTCTCCTCTTTTTGATAACCACAGAGAGAGAGAAGCCAGGAGAGCAATACGAGGAGAGCAAAAAGAGCATTCCTTCGTCCACGCCAAGCAGATCTTCTCTGAGCCAAGACTGTATACCGATCGTCCAAGGAGTAAGACAGGGCTGCCGTCGCCTTTCCGAGCCTCTACCGTCACCCCCCAGAATCTAAAATAAACAATTGTACTTAGACTGCTGTACCTAGGTTTTCGTTCCTAGGCTTTCTTTGTACAAGCGAGTTTGTATTGTGAGTCTAAGTTCAGTCCTCCCATAAAACTGTTCTGTACTTTTACAATCAATGGCAAACATGTCTGAGCTACCTTGATCATGTCTACCAAGTCGGATTGAACTTGTAAGCTTGCCAGAACTCCTACATCACTAGGAAGTATAACTTCTATGTCCATCTCCTGAAGGTCTTCTAAGATGTGCTTCTGGGTTGTCAACATAAATGCGCCGCCTCGTCTGCTGAGAGCGTCTGCTACCACATAGCCTTGCCTGGATGATACTGAAGCTCCACGTCATAATCCTTGATCAACTCTAACCATCTTCTCTGCCTCATGTTCAGCTCCTTCTGAGTAAAGATGTACTTTAGACTTTTATGGTCTGTGTACATATCCACTCGATCACCATATAAGTAATGCCTCCATAGCTTCAAAGCAAATACTACTGCCGCCAACTCCAAGTCATGAGTTGGGTAATTCTTTTCGTGGTCCCGAAGCTGCCTAGATGCATACGCTATCACCTTCCCATGCTGCATGAGGACACATCCAAGTCCTTTACCTGACGCATCACAATATACTGTAAAACCTCCGGGTCCAACTGGTAATGTAAGAATAGGCGCTGATATCAACTTCTGCTTCAAGGTCTCAAATGATGCCTGGCACTCTGCCGACCAGACGAATGGCACATCCTTCCGTGTCAAGCGGGTCATGGGTGCTGAAAGTCTTGCAAAATCCGATACAAACCTTCTGTAATATCCTGCCAATCCCAAGAAACTTCGTACATCAGCTACGGTCTTGGGTACTGGCCAACTCTCTACTGCTTCTACCTTCTTGGGATCTACTGCTACTCCAGCTTCTGATATGATGTGATCCAAAAATGAAATATGATCCGTCCAGAACTCACACTTGCTGAGCTTGGCATACAACTGGTTCTCTCTCAGAACCTGCAACACTTTCCTGAGGTGGTCTTCATGCTCCTCTTTATTGGCAGAGTAAACAAGAATGCCGTCGAGAAATACCACGATAAATTGATCTAAGTACGGCATAAAGATACGGTTCATCAAATCCATAAATATTGCTGGAGCATTAGTCAAACCAAACGACATTACTAAGAATTCATAATATCCATACTTCGACCTGAATGCTGTCTTGGGAATATCCTCCTTCCGAACCCTCACTTGATGGTACCCTGAACGAAGATCTATCTTGGAGAAAACTCTAGCTTTGCTCAACTGATCAAACAAGTCGTCGATCCTGGGTAGTGGGTACTTGTTCTTTACTGTTGCCGCGTTAAGCTTCCTGTAATCAATGCATAATCTGGATGATCCATCCCTCTTTCCTACAAGTACCACTGGTGCTGCCCATGGCGATATGCTAGCTTGGATAAACTTCTTCTCCTTCAGTTCCTCTATATGTTGATATACCTTGACCTGCTCCGAATCTGCCATTCTGTAAATTCGATCTGATATCGGTTTAGTTCCAGGTACCAATTCTATACTGAACTCAATATCTCTAACCGGTGGCAGACCTGAAAGTTCTTCAGGAAATACGTCTAGAAACTCCTCAACTACCTTCGGAACTTGAACTTCTTCCATTGTCGTTATTACTCCCTGCTCTTGCTGAGTTGCCTCTGATCTGACTAAGGTGAATCTCTTCATGCCTGGAATATCAAAAGATACACTCCCACTAGGATAATCTATTGTCGCATGACTGTCTTTCAGCCAGTCCATGCCTAAGATAACGTCAAAATTTCCAACAGAAAATTCTATCAACTGGTCGGATAAGGAATGCCCGCAAACTACTACACTACATGCTAGAATAACTCTACTAACTCCTACGAGCCCATTACCAGTGAATATATTTAACCTCCCTGGCAATGCCTCGAATTCTATTCCTAGCCGTGTTGCAAATTGTGCAGATATAAATGAGTGTGATGCTCCCGAATCAAACAATGCTACTGCGGGATATGAGGTGACGAGAATGTTACCTGCCACAACATCTTCCGATGCTAATGCCTCTTCCAAGGACAGAGTGAATGCCTGCCCTCGACCTCCTTGTTGGTTCCCAGGTTGTGGCCTAGTCTGGTGCTGCTGCTGGCCCCTTCCTTGATGATGCTGGGGTGGTCTATGCTGCATCGGCGGTCCCTGCTGCCGAAACATCTGAGCCTGTGGCATTAACGGACGCTGGGCCAACGATCTCACTGCTATCGCTGGTCCTCGATACTGTCCTGCCCCTGGTGCTGGCAGAGCAGAAAACTGCTGTACTGGTCCTCCCGACCTCGAATTCATGGGGCATGTGGTAACCCGATAATCTGGATTTTCGTATATCAAACACAGTCCGTTCAATGCCCGACACACATCTCTAGTGTGCCCTATTTTTCCACAATAAGTGCAGCCCGCTGGGGGTTGCTGGTTCTTCTTCTGTTGCTGCTGCTGTCTGGGTGGTGGTGCTGGCCCTCATATCGCCACATCGTGGATACGAATACCAGATGATGGTGCTGTTGTTCGGGGCGCTGCTTCCCCTCCTCCTTCAATCTGACTGTGAGATCTCTTCTGACCCCCAGTCCTAGCCGTGATCCTCTGAATGGTGATTTCATGCCTTCGAGTTGCCGTCAACACTTCGTCAAAAGTCTGGTAGTTGTGCCCCTCTATCAATTGTAAGAGCTCAAGATGAAACCCTTGCTGGAACCTCATCGCCCTCTGGTGCTCCGTTGCTACCATCTCTGGGGCAAACCAACTCAATCTGCAGAACTCTGCTGCATAAGCATCTACTGTCTTGCCGGCCTGCTTGAGGTTGATAAACTTCTGCTATAGCTCAAACTGCGCCACAACTCCATAGTACTTCATCTTGAACCTTGCTGTGAAGTCGTCCCAAGCCACAGGACGTCTGATGCCTACCTCCTCTGATTCCCACCAATCACGTACGAGATCCTGAAGTAACAACTTCACCTGATCCACACGTTCTTCTGCCGGTACCTTAGCTGCTGTCAGAATAGCCTCAATATCTTTAAGCCATGCATCTGCTGAGATGGCATCCTCCGTACCCTCGAAACGATGGGGGTTGTACTTGTAAAACCTGGCTGATACTCCTGAATCTGGCCTCGCCCCTCTTTCCAATGCCGTCTGCAACCCTTGGTTGAGTAGTACGTTCTGCTCTTGTAACTGAGCGTGCATGCGCTGCTGGGCTAACATCTGATGTTGCTGAGTAGCCATCATCCCTCTCATGATCTCCAGAAGGGCTGGTGTGTCTACTTCCACAGGGGTAGGTGGAACTGTTGGTGGTGGTGGAACATCCGGATACTGCGGTCCAGCTGCTGCTTCCACTATTACTTCTTCTTGGATGGTCTCTTGAGGTAGTACTGGCCCTTGTTACTGACCGACCCGGTCATGTTGCCCATGTTGCCCTTATTGTTGTTGTCCAATCCTGACAGATGCGGACGAGGGGCCCCTAAGAAAAGGGACAAAAGAACAATCAAACGATCGGACAGGAAAGATCAATGAAGTCAAAGGATACCGGAATGTCAAGCTAGAGTCGAGAGTAACGAATCATGAGATCAAGGGGGAACATGTGTGATTGAGACATCCTATAAATTAAAATACCCTACAAGTCTAAAATTTTGACCTGCATGGGCCACCACTAAAACCTTGTCACGCCCTAGAACTAGAATACTGGAGAGCGGGAGAATGACTCAGCCAGCTACGTATTACGGGTAGATGAATACCGTATAATACGATCAATTCTGTCTAAAAGACGAGGGGGTGCATACTACATGAAAGTCTCACTATGGTCATTTCACATCTATTGTCTCAATCATTCAAATAAGAAACAGAAATAGAGAACATGTAAGATAAAGCAGTAAGGCATCCCAAACGCTCAGTCAAAATGTTCTTGATATCTGGCTTTACAAAACATAGTCAGATGATGAAGCAAGGTATACACAATTGTTTATCAGCTGCAGTCTGACTTAGTTACAATTATGTAAAAGTAAGTACAAGACAATCCGACTAACATGTCGGTGCCAAACGGCAAAGTATAAAGTAAATAATAAAACGAGTGGGAAAGTAAGGAACCCACTCGAGTCCTCCTGCGATCATCCCTCTAGTATTGACCATCTTGGAGGTGGAAGTAAGCTGAGTCCTCGGAGACCGGCTCTAAATCTGGCCATGCAAAACCAGAGAGGTTAGACCTCTAATAGCAAATACCGCAAGGAAGCACGATATGAGGAATAAACCAGTAATAGGAAACATAATAAATAGAGCTCTGCTGACTACTGGGATTCACATTACATCACGACACTTCGAACCAACCTCCCAACCAAACAAGGACAGAAGTTGACCCGTCATGTCCTGATATTCTGATCATCTCAGTTAGGTAACAGAGTAGGTACAGTACACAAACAAATCAATTTAAATGGCCATGCAACTACTACGGCTTGCTACTGTGAGTTCCAAGTTATCCTGGAATAATGCAATAGGAATTCCTCAGTTCTTACTATGTGCAAGCAAGGCTAGTTTACCCAGTCAATCAATTGCGCCAATCATGAATTAGACGAGTCCCAGCGGGACGCCCGTCATCAATATACAATATACAATAGATAATATAGCCAGATGCCGCTTCCTGCCCGTGTGGCAGATTTGCAGTATCTGTGGGGACCAACCGGCTTGTCGGGCACCACTAGTTCCAAGAGGGCTGCCATGTAAGAACTCGAAAATCCATTCTCTCCATGCAATCATTATTTTATTTAACTTAATAGCCTCTACGTTGAGTGAAATCCTATGTCGTGGATCATGGTCATTTAAATGAGTACTTTCGTACGGGGTACGATATGCATTTCTACAACAATACCAGTGCGGTTAGGTTGTAGGTCTTACATAGCGTAATACAACAATCAAAACTAACCACGGAGTAATCATGCCTTGACTATAAAGTACACATGCTGTTTTTGTAAGATAAATAAATAAATAAATAATTTGAAGCCAGCATGTGCCTGTATGCCAATATTCGAGATCAGCCAGTCGATTTCAATAGTTCATAATTAATTATGAACGTGTCTCATTCATTCAATTCAATAAGACGGCCAGCCAGCCTCTTAGTTCCAACTAGGAACGCATGATCAATTAATTAAATCAAGATAACCAACTATCCTATTAATGTTAATAAAAGCCAAGGTAATTAATCAAGGTCAATCAATATCAATCAATGTCAATCAATGTCAATTTGGAACAAGGATCAGCCAAAAGGCTTAGAATCAGAGTTCATGCGGCCAGGAAATCATGCGACTAAGGAAGCTTAAATTCATGCGGTCGGGACAACATGCGCCTATGCGGCTAGGACCACACGCGCCTATGCAGCTAGGACAACATGCGCCTAAGCGGCCGGGATTGGAAATAGCCCCATACGGTTCAGCAATGCCCAAGCCATGCGGCTGAAAGAAGTTGCAGTCTCATGCGGCTACGGCTAACATGCGACTATGCGGCCAAAGAAAATTCCATGCGGCTGGGGGGATAGCAAACCCCATGCGGCTCGAAATGACATGCGCCCATGCGGCTCGAAATAGGACAAGCCCATATGCGGCTAAGGAAAACTAATTACATGCAGCTAGAATAAGTATAATCCTATACGTGGCTGGGAAGTCATGCAGCGCCATGCGGCTGCGGGACTGAATGCATATGCGGCTGGCTAAGAACTCATGCGGCAGATAAGTCTCATACGGCTGACTAAGCCCATGCGGCTGGGATCGGAATCATTCTCATGCGGCTCAAAATGAATGAACTCATGCGGCTGGAATCGGTCTCATGCGGCTCAAAATAAATGAACTCATGCGGCTGGAATCAGTCTCATGCGGCTCAAAATGAATGAACTCATGCAGCTGGAATGTCCATGCCCATGCGGTTAGAATGCCCATGCGGCCAGGGGGACTTGCCGCATGAAGACTCATGCGGTCAAGCTTTGTTATGTGGCCAGAACTGTTCTTCTTCTCCGAATACCCAAGGACAGAACTATGGAAACCATTGCTTTCAAGCTCTCTAATTCCTTCATTCTAAGCCCAAATCTGAACTTCTATAGGTCAAAATGGGGTAGAACGAAATTCTCTACAACATGGAACCATCAAAACTTGGAGATAACAAAGTTTACTAGATCAAAATCTAAGAAATCCGAAAATGCAATAAACTTAGATCTACAACAAATAAGCCATGGAAATCGAAAGTTCCAAGTACTAAAGAGACTTGGAATCAAATAAGGAAGATGATAGAACAATAAAAATGAGGATCCATCAAGAAGCAAGTTGGCACTTGCCTAGACCTCTTATGTTGGTGAAAGAGTTATGAGGAAGAAGAAGAAGAAGAGTAATGGTGAAGTAATGAAGAGAGAGAAAGGGGATGGACTTTAAATGGAAGGGGTGGTGGTAGGTGGGGGTTTAGTTCGGTTCATGATGAACCAACTAAGCTAAACCAATCCAAACCGAACCCAAAGCAAAGCAGAAAGTAAAATACAGAATTAAAATTGCAGGAATTAAAATGCGGAAATAAAATTGCAGACAATTAATTAATCATAAAATTAAAGGGATTTAACTACAGAATAATGCATGATAAATATATTAAAGCAGTACATGCATTAAAAATATACGTATTCTGGGAACGGGAAGTGACAACAGCCTACAATCCTGCTGCTAATGGCTTAGCTGAAGCTTTCAACAAGACTATCATCAAGCTCCTCAAAAAGTTTGTGTCTACTAACAAACGAAACTGGAGTGAAAAGCTTGGAGAATGTCTTTGGGCCTACCGTACTACGGTCCGCAACCCTACAGGCTGTACACCCTTCTCTTTGGTGTACGGCTGTGAAGCAGTTCTACCCTTGGAACTTCAAATTCCATCTTTGAGGATTGCTATCGCCAACGAACTCACTACAGAGAACCTTCTTTGACTGCAAGAATTGGAGGCGCTCGATAAAAAACGGTTATTGGCTCAACAGTATATTGAGTTATATCAAGCCCGCATCTCAAGGACTTTCAACCGTAAAGTTAAGGTCAGCGCCTTTCAAAAAGGAGAGCTTGTTTTAACAGTCAGACGTCCTATGACTATGACTCACTCGAGCAAGGGCAAGTTCGATGCAAAGTGGGAAGGGCCATATATCGTGAGCAAAGTCTTCTCAAATGGAGCCTATCAACTCACAGAGCTAGATGGTCGAGTTGTAATGATGCCTATCAATGGCAAGTTCCTCAAAAAGTATTATGTATAAATGTAACAGACATTGCTTGTAATTATCAGACAAGTTCATAAATAAAATTCCATTTTATTTCATCTTGAATGATAGTGCATAATATCAAGGAAGGTCACTATCATCCTTCTCAAAATTGGGACGCGGGCCACTGCCGTTCTTATCGAAGACATGATCAGCAAAAGAGCCGAGAACATTCTTGCCCGAACCTACCAGGAACTTGCAAGCAGCCATCATCATGGCTTCTTCTTCCTCTGTCTTTCCTGGTTCAAGAAGGAAGTCCAAGATATCCTTTGGCGGCTTGGGTGCAGACGAACTTTCGCCCGCTGCTATCTGCTTTGGCTGGGCTGGCTCGATTGGACATTCCTCAGTACCCGCTTCCACCTTTGAGGCGATCTCAGCCTTCTTGGATGCATCTCCAGACGACATTTTATGTTGAAGTGACCATCCCATCTGATTTTCTATTCTATTTATAGATAGAAATTCGTACGACAACGAAGCAACACATTCATCCGACGGTTCACCCGTTCACACATCCATCCGACGGTTCATCCGTTCATCACATCCATTTGACGGTTCACCCGTTCATTACATTCATCTGACGGTTCGTCTGTTCATTATTTGACGGTTTACCCGTTCATTCTATTCATCTGACGGTTTATCCGTTCATTCAATTCATTTGATGGTCCATCCGTTCATCCCGATGATTCATTTCGTTCATTTATTTTGACGAATCAACAATTTCGTTCATATCAGCAACTTGTCATCTTTGATTAAGTTGTCTATTGAAATAATAATATTCGATAAGTTATATTTGCCACGTCTATATTACCTCTGAGCAGATATAATTGAATATGATTATTTTCCAGAATCAAGAAATATATCATGCCTTGCACCTCTGAATATATTTTATATCGCTATTATTTATATCTGAATAAGATATGCAACAAATAATAGAGCCACAAAAAATATCTTTTTATTGATCAAAGATGAAAGACATTACAAAGATACATATTACAAAATAAGAAGATATATAAAATCTTTCTATTCGGTCGGTGGTGTCATCAAGTTAACCATCTGCTGCTTTAAAGATTTTAGTCGCTCCTCACGGGATTCTATCACTCGTGTCCTAGCTTCCTCCATTCCAGACTTTTTATTAAAAGTCGGTAAGGTCACTAAGCGGCGGGAGATTTCAGCCTGATAAGTTGTGATATATTCATTTCGTTCCTGAGTCAGAATGTTCAGTTGCTGAGTGGCAGCTTGATGCTGTGTGACTTCATCTTCTAGAGTATGCTGAACCAGTTTCAACTCTTCTTGGAGACGGGCAATCTCCTCTTGAAGACGAACAGATTTCGCTTTCAACTCAGTAACTTTCTACTCCTTCTCTCCAACAGCAGAGGTGGCTATCTCCATTTGAGAATCATATTCTGAAGCCTTGGCAGTATAAGTTTCTATGAAAGTCTGGAGATTAGCATTCTCAATGGCAACTTCTTGAGACATCTTTTCAAATTCAGCTTGTACTAAAGATTCCACTTCCCCTCGATTGAGATCTTTGTAGATCTTAACCGATGCTTCTAGCTCATCTAGTACGTGCTCAAGAAAAACAGCTTGAGCTTCATCTCCTTGACCTCGGATGGCATTTATTAAATGAGAGGTTGGGCTTCTAACAGTAGTGAAATCAACAACTTCTTTCTCTAGTACCCTATCTATTAGGGGTCCCAATGCATTAAAGAAAAGGTTGCTGAAAGAACTAATGATAAATTGGTTAGTTGCCAAAGCACCAGGGGTAGCAGCTACTCCCGTTGATGATGAAGCAGCATGTGCCTGTGCCGATGGACGTTCTTGCACTTGAATAGAGGGTTCTTTAAACAAGGGAGCTAAAGTAGAACTGGTTGCTCCTCCCGGTTGTTCTTCTGGAAGGACAAATGAACCTATCATTGATTGTTGTTGTCATTAACAATTAATTAAAAAAGGATCAAAAGATCAAAGGCAATCTTACCATGACTTGCCCCAGCAACAAGCCTTTTGTCTGTTGGTACAGATTCCAGTCTAGCAGAGGTAGCCTCAGACATTACTGCCTGGCTACTTGCAGCCTCAGAACCACCCGAGAAATGTCGGTTATCGCTAGCGATAGCCGTTACTGGCACTATGTCTGTGCACACGGGAGGAACCGGAGACGATTCAAGTTCTGTATGGATAAAAATATAGATATCAGCTATTTGAATCCATGAAAAGAAGGTAAATAAAATCGTTTAATACCTTTTGGAGCAGCAGAAGTAGTTTCAGTAGGTGCTACTTCTACATCTGTATTCCTTTCCGGAGACACGTATACCTCCACATTCGCTTCAGGATTCAGTGTGTCGTCTATGGCTTCGGGAGACATGTGGATATCAGTGCCTTTTTCGGGATTTAATGTATCATCAACTTCTTCAGTTGATGTATCTTCATCGCTTATGCTATCCTCTGGAGCTTCCTCGCGGACAGTTGCGGCAGCAGCTTGATCAACATCGTCTTGCAGATCGAAGTCGCAATCATTTAAAGCTTTAATCATCAGACGATCTTCTTCTTCACGGAGCCCTCCTGGCGTAGCAGGAATCTGGGTAGTTCTCACCGCAAGAGAAGGAGATTGCAAAATTTTATCATCTCTCTGCCCAGGTTCATCTCTCAGCTCAGTTTCAGCCCCTAGCTCAGCTTCATCTCTTTGTTCAACCTTATCCCTTGGCTCTGGGGAAGGAGTCTCTTGCCTAGGCTCAGAGGCAGGTGTCGGGGATGACATGGTTATTCCAGCTACAGCACTGGCCACCACTGAAGACAAAATTTGTCTCGGAGGGGTAACCACCCTCTTTCTCCTTCTAGAGGCCAGTTTCTTTCGATGAAGAGGTCTTTCAGGACTCTCCACATCTACTATGTTGACCTGCTTTGGAAGAGAGGTCGGTGTGGTCGCTTCTTCTCGGGTTGACTCGGCCAGTTGACTGCGACCTGGTGGTGACCTTCTCGGAGGGGTCTAAGAGGAGTTTTTTCTTTGCAACCGGAGAGGAAGGCTCATTAATCCTTCTCTTCCTCTCCCTGGCCGGAGACTTAAAAACTTTTAAAGAAATTCTCAGTGGTTCATTAACCTCCTCAGGGAAGTTAGCTTCCCTTGAGGCTTCCAAGGGATCATCCACTGGTTCATGTTGTTCATCATTTTCTGGAGCTAGCATAGCAGTTGCTCCTTTCTTCAAACGCGTCGCCGTCGCGAAGCTATCTACCAGATTGAAATTCTCGGCAAAAGTATTTGCAGCTGTGTAAAAAAGTGAATAAGTATATAACATTTGAGGGCCATGATCATTCTTGGTTGGCATCGAGAATACTGTCCTTGTGTCTCGAGCGTTGTAATAGGCCCATGCTCTGGCACCATCAATCAGATACCCCTTTCCTTGTAGGCAAGTTATAGCATTGCCTACATGGAACTGGTCGTAACCAAATTGACAAGCGAAGCGGCTTGGCATATATGGTTCCAAGAAACACTCATCTTCAAATCTATACACTAAGTGTGACGGTCTGATCGTCCTCAGCCAGTCAAATGCTGCCCGACCCAACGGCTGCCTCCCAAGGTCAACTAGATTTGTCGACATATGTTTATAACCTGTTGTAGAGGCAACGCAGTAAAAATTCCATCCCTTTCCAAGGTTCAAGGCACGTCTGCAGTCCTTCAGACTAGTGTACACCCACTTGCTCCGGAAGAATCTTCGCAGATAGCTACCCCTGACTGCTCCCATGTCGGGG
Organism: Iris pallida; assembly: GCA_029216955.1. NCBI lineage: Eukaryota > Viridiplantae > Streptophyta > Magnoliopsida > Asparagales > Iridaceae > Iris > Iris pallida. Next base: position 15,773,455 of record JANAVB010028196.1, read on the forward strand.
TTCATCAATGACGGATGATGCAGAAGCAACCACCCGAATAAATAGGTATAAGGCAACTCCAGTCGAGGGAAGTTCCCCTTCTCACCCTTTCATTTGAGCATGGAGTCAACATAAAGACGAAGATCTGCATTTACTCTACAGGTCATCGCTGACAGCAAATCCATCCGGTAACCAAAGACTAACCGGACAGCAGCAAAAAGCACGCCGCGGTGGAAGCGGTCCACGGCGCTTGCTCCGGGTACGACGAATCGACGGAGCCAGTATGTCAGGAAACCCGCCAGCTGGGCTTCTCTTGACAAGGGCCTGTAGCCCATTCTCATAAAACTCTCGACAAAATCTCCAGTCTTGAGTGAAGGGTTTTGATGTTCATCATTAACTTTGATATCTATTTTCTTATTTTCTTCCATCAATCTTATTACTTCACTGTAGCTGAGGGATTGGAAGAAAGTCGGGTTGCATGTGTCATGATCCTTGGTCTTTTTCTCAATGATTTGATTAAGGAAAAGATAAGGCAACCACTTTGAGGAATAACAGGTGCCGGAAGAACCGCTCTTATAGTACAGGGAGCATATGTTGTAATGGCACAATAGTTCGTCGAAAACAACCACCATCTCTGCATTTTCTCGACGTAGTCTGTCTCGTTTGTGGGAACATAATTCTCATAAGGGAAGTCTCCCGTTGGTAGGCACGAGATGTATTTCATCTCATGAAGGGCTAATCCAATTTCCCTGCAGGGTGTCATGAATGTCCCTGTCCTATAATTATACCTCTCTGCTAAGGCCAGAAACAGATGAGGGTTTGGGAGGAATCCATACACGGTAGCATATACCGCATGATATAGCTCGATTTCTTTAAGCTTGTCTTCGAACTGAGCCAATATCAAGTTGGCTATGCAGTTCCACCTTCTGTTGTCTGGGTTCACTAGACCTGTCAGCCGGATGTCTTGATCCGGGTATCTGCCCTCAACCTTTGCATATTCATTAGCAAAGATTGGTGTCCTCACCGGCAGCAGCAAGAAAGAGTTCTCTGGAGGGATGCAGCCTGGTTTCAACCCTCTGAGCAAAGTGCTATGATGCTCAGAGGAGCTATAGAACATATCTCTGTTGTTTGGTCCTTTCTTAACACTAATCTTTCCTGTCCTTGCCTGCTGGAGGGGAGTAATATCCCAGTCCATCTTCCTGGGATGGCTTGCATGGGCATAGCGGGCTAGAGGGAGGCATCTAGCAATGTCCGGTAACAGGATTAGTTTCTCCTTTCTTTGGAAGAGTCTCTGCTCAACACGGGGTCTCGGCTGAGAACTTTTGTCAATAGCTTCGCCAAATAAGAACATGGGTTTCTTATGGGTAATGGCGTCAGCAGACTGCAGGGGCTGCCCTTTCATCAGACTTAATAAAGTCTCATTGTCCTGAGCTACCAAGATGGTTTGGCGGGAGGATGGCAGAGCATATTGGGGAAAAAGCACATGGGACAAATCTTCTTTAAATTCCGGTTCAGCAAGGGATCCTGCAAATATTTCATACTCTGGGTCCTCTCCGATGTTAACTGCATCAAACAGAAAAAACAGAATTCAGTACAAGTAAAATGAAAGATTCTGTCAGCAAATTGCGCAAGCATCAGGTTGCGCAACAAAAGCTTCTATGCGTAAACTGTCCAGTTGTGCCAACTCATCCACTTGCGCAAGCCATCAGATTGTGCTGAATAACTTGCACAAAGCATCAGTTTGCGTTGGACAGCCTTGCGCAAATCAGCCGACTGCGCTGACTTTTGCCAGCGCGTTCTAACCGATTGCGCAAGAAAATAGTCTTCATAAAAATGAAAACTATTGGGTTTGTGCAACCGAAACCCTAAACAGGGCGGCGCAGTATAACCAAATCTCTAAAATGAGACAGGTTCGAAGGATCAACAGTGTTAAAGAACCCTAAAGAGGGTCTTTCGATCGGGTTTACTACCTTGCAGTGCAGGATGAGCAACTTCATGTCGAGAAGGGCGCGGCGCAGCCCGAGTCGAAGACTCGGCGGGGGACTTGCCTTTCTCGGCGGCGGAGCGCTTCGGGGCCATCTAAAGTCGACGGAGAAGAAGGAAGGAAGTCGAAGGAGGCTCGGGAACTTTTCTCTCTTTAGCAAAGTGAAAACAAGTAAAGAAAAAACAAGAAGAACAAAGAGAACTATTTATAGTTTTTCGAGAGCAACGGTCGCCTCAGATTGTGCCGAAGAAATGGGAACTGACTCCTCCAATTGCGCAGACAAGTCATTACTTGCGCAACTTGATTTTTCAATCAAAAAATTCAAAATATTTCGAAGCTTTGACTATCTTCAAACTTCGAAAACTTTGAAGGGGGTCTTGTAGGTCCTAAAAATCAAGTTGCACCCATCAAAGAAGTCATGAAAATCAAGTTATGCATCCTTCAAGTGAATTGCGCAGGAGTCAGATTGCGCACCACCTCGATTGCGCAGGCTGAACTGCGCATTCATCCAAGTGCGCAAGCTAACGTGGCCCTATCATCATTACCTGACAGAGAATCAAATCTTCTGACAACTGACAGCACGGAGGATGAGGAAACTGTTCGTTTATCGTGCAGTACAGCGCTCGAGGACAGCTGTACATGCAGCGCAATCGGCTAGACTCTCTGCAGCGCAATCTGAAGCCAGCGCAATCTGAAGCCAGCGCAATTCAGGTGGCGCACTTCATCAAGACAACTGACAAAGTACACGTGGCCTTCATGCCATCAGTGACTCATTACGTGATAACCGTCTGTACACGATCATACGCATTTCAATCAAATAATGTCATGTGTCCAATACAGTTAGCCCACGATCAAATAACTGTCAGCGCAGTCTGATGTCTGCGTGGTCCAATACATGCGCAATCCATCTTGCGCAGTCCAGAATAACTAAAAAGTAGTTATTTTCAGAACTCTATAAATAGAGTTTCAAGTCCTTCCTAGAGGGGATCAGATACACACATTACATCAGAAATCATCACCAGAGATCAGGAGTTCTTGCCAAAGTGCTGCTACAATTTTCAGATGCTATCGTCTTCAAAGTTCACATCGTCCAAGGGATAAAGCGATCGTCATTCAGATCGGATTTCTATAGTTGTACTTTCCCAGAATTTTTGTAATCTTCTTACAAAGTTTGTTGAAATAAAGATCAACTTTTGTTTTTGCAAACAACAACGGAGGACGGGATCAGGGGGCTGGCACGTCGGGTCGGCGCGACGTCGGATCGGCGCGGCAGGCGCGTAGGGGATCGGCGGGCGCGCCGGATCGGGCGCATCAGGCACGTCGGGCACGTAGAGATCGAGCGCGTCCGTCAACTCCGACGTCGGGCGCGTCGGGCGCGTCGGGCGCGTAGAGATCGGATCGAGGATGGTGAATATGACGGCTAGGATTTTTCTGGAGGCTCTGATACCATGTAGGAAATAATAATACCTTGTCCTCATTGCTAGGGTTTGTTACAATATATATAGTGTCTATATTTGGCCTTATGGGCCATATTTACATTAGAAATATAATCTAACAATCTAACATCTAACAACAGATCTTCCACAGGAGATAGAAAAAAGTAGAGTAGTGCTACGTTGTCCGCAGATTTATACCACGATCATGGCCTACGGGCCACGTGTCTTTCCTCTATTGGAGAGGGGAGAGGCACGAAATTCGTGAACGTTGGCCCGATTGGGGGGGGGGGAGGGGGGCAATGGGGGGATCACACGTCGACGTACGGTCACGCACGATCATCCCCCTGCCGACAAAATAGGATGTTCGAAAAAAGTAACACAGGCTCATGTTATTAGGGAGGTAGAGATAAAAATCTAGAGTTAATTCTCCATATGAGAACAACCTCCTACGTATAAGCAACATGAAAATTCTAATGGCTATGTATCAGCAATATGAAAATTCTAATGGGTCCACTCACACTAGTGTTCATGTTGGAGTCGACCCACTTAGTTGGTCACATAGGGCTGAATATGATCCAATTTAGACAAAGCGGAACTACCAAAAGGGGCTAGGGTGGGCTCTAGACAACCCAAACCGAACCACACCCTCCTTTCACCCCAACCCCCCCCCCCCCCCCCCCCCCCCCCTACCCCAATTTGTTATTTCGGGATAGGGATATAAAACTAAACAAAAGGAGAATTAGGGATTAAAAAATAACCACGTTTTACTCTTCTTTTTTCTCTTGTTTATAGACAAACACTATTTCTTTTTTTTCCTCATTCTTTCCAATGTCTCATTTCTGGGTCCAATGGAATTCATAGGTATAGGAAGAAGTCCCACCAAATAGAGATCACCACCCCACCCACCCACATTTTTTTCTATATTTTTTTATTATGAGTCAACCCACGCCTACTCCACTCTAGCCTATCCGAGATTGAATTTCTGGTTCCGCCCATGGACTTGGATCGATCCGCCCGGTTCCATCCAATGCCAACGTGCACATTATACTAAGCAAACATAAGTCCCAAAGTAAAACATTACAAACAAAGCGTAGTCCCTCATATGTTCACCATCTCGAGGTATGTTTTGTAAACCAGAACTAGTATTGGATTTGAAGATTTCATGAATTTGAAGCCAATTATATGAGATTATATGTTTGGTTGGAGGTTGGATTTGGAGTTAGGGCTGAAAATCGAACGAACGAGCTCGAACAAAGAGTGTTCAAGCTTGGTTTGACTTAACTATCGAACGAGTTTGATTCGAGTCGAGCTTGGACCGAGCCGAACACGAGCCGAATGCGAACGGTTTGAATCATTTTACAGTCCTAGTAGTGAGTATTTATAGGACATGTTGTATAAACTATCACACTGTTTCTCTCAAGTTTAAAGACTTTTTTTATTCAATTACTTATGCTCTTTACATCATAAATTTACCATCATATAAAGAACAAAAAATGAGTAAAATTTCTAAGACAAAATATATTTATATCTATTAAAAAAGACATAACATATAGGAAAAGTCCTAATATGAGAAACCGAGCCGAGCTCGAGCCTGTTTGCGAACAAGATCGAGTCGAACAACCTATGGTCGAACTCGGTATCGATTAGTCCACGAACGAGCTTAAACCGAATTTGGACCGAGCCGAACACGGACCGAATACGAACGGTTTGAATCGTTTTACAGCTCTATTTGGAGTTGGAAACCTGGTAATGATTACTTTCCAAATCTAAAAGTAAGATTCGGAGGTTGTTCAATCCTCCTATTCCATCCGGATTTGCGAGGAAAAAGTTAGATTTGGTATTTTTTTAGTAATTTTATTGTTATAATAAATATTTAGTTAATAGTAATTATTAATTAATTATCTAAAATTTATTTAGTTTTATACAAAAAAATTATTCCTAATTAATAATAATTTTTTTTATTGTATTTAATTAATATAAAAAATATATTTATATATAATACTTAAAGGTAATTATAAATTTACTAGATAATGAATTAGTACCTATTATATTATTATATAATTTGAATAGTTAACTAAAATTAAAATAATTTATCAATGTGTAAATTAATTCCTGAATTTTAAGTTATAATCTACTAATAAAATAATTTTGTTCACATTAATCATAAGTACTTAGTAATTAGTAAACTATACTATTTTGTTAATTAGATAATTAATATTTTATGATTGTTAGTTAGCCATATATATTTATGATCATGAGTAAACCATAGTTTTAGATAATTTTTTTATTATAATTTAATTAGTTAATCATAATATTTTTTTTCGTATTAAATATTTATATTATTAGTTAACTATACTTTTTTTATTTCGTAAATATATTCTACTATCGAGACATAGAAGTTGGATTATGTCCACTTCAATTTTAAATTCCAAGTTAGCAACGGCTTTTGGTCCAAATTGAATTTGGATCAAAATCCAAATTCACTTATTGTTTACCAGTTTTGGGGGATTTGGACCAAACCCAAATTCACTTAGGCTCGTTTGGTTCACGGAATCTTCTGATTGGAAAAGGAAAGTAATTACTTTTCTATGTTTGGGTGCCAAAGAAATTGAGGAGGAAAAGAAAGTAATTTTCAATGTAAGAAAAATTAGGAAAGAAAGTGATTCCATTCATCCAAGAAAGAAATTACTTTCCCACATTAAGTATTCACTTTCCTTTCCAATTTTTTTGTCATTGCCAAACAACTGAAATAAAAATCAATAAAAATTAAAAAAATTTAAAGGAAAAAAAATGACACGAAATTGATTTCCTTTCCCTTCTATTCCGCAAACTTTGTACCTTTCTTTAGAGGAGAAAAAAAAACAAAGAGATTCTCAATTGTTAGTCACTTCAATTTGCGGAAAATTTCATGAGAAGCAAAAAATGTTGGTAAAAATTATGTAAAAGACACTAAGTTTGAAAAAATAGCAAAATGAGCACAGTCGTACCCAAAAATAGGGTGTAGAAAATTTTTATGTCCTTCTTTAGGTCGTCAAAATTTATTTCTTCTTAATCCAGTCCGGCAAAATTCATTTTCTTCTTAAGCCAACCCAGGGTGTGAAAATTAAAGCCCAAAAATCGACGCCCTAATAAGGGCGTGGATTTTCTAAAGTGAAGGTTGTGTTGATTTGTTTGTGATCAAAATAATTGTTATATTTAACATTCTCAAAACAATTATTATAATAATAAAGAAGGGAAGAAGAAAAATATGTTATAATAGTTCTTATAATTCTTCCTACTTGCTGCAGCTATAGCAACTGTGCATGGGACCATGCGGAGAAAATCCACGCGCGTCGATTTTTGGCCTTTAATTGTCATATTTTAGGGCGTGGTTTTTGGATGGATTAAGAAGAAATAAATTAATTTAATTTTGATGGATTGGATGGATTAAGAAGAAATAAATTTTGACGACCTAAAAAAAGACGTAAAAATTTTCTACGTCCTATTTTTGGACACAACTGTGCTCATTTTGTTATTTTTTGAAACTTAGTATCTTTTACACAATTTTTACAAACATTTTTGCTTTCCATGAAATTTTCCGTTCAATTTGCCTATGGACGCTGTTGCACCGACCCATGTTCGTACCAAAGTGGCTATTGATTGTACGATAAAGTCAACATTAGATATAGTATTCTTTAAACAAAACTCGTTTCCAATCAAATCTGTCATTGGTTTTTTTTTTCTTTTCATATCCTTTTCTTTCAAAACTATAAACAGAAACAAACTTCTAAAAATAGCTCGTCTATCAAACAGCTTTATCTGTGTTTTATAATAGAAAAAAATGCCAAAACAAGCCGTGTCAAATCCAGCCTTAAATTAGGCAGTTTGCTTTTTGAACATGCCCAATCTGTTAACCAACTAAGCCATCAATTCACCATATATCTTCCATAATATAATGTGACTCAGAAACAGTTCAAAAATAAAATAAAAAATCATTATATATGTATGCCATTAATTAGTAAATTAAAAAAAATCAAATACCATTTTTTCTTACGTAGTTGAGGGAGAAATTAAAAACTGCTTGAACATATAATTGATTCTTAAATATGTTTAAAATTAAATTATAATTAAACTAAATACAAGTTATTATCTAAATAAACACATATTATAAATTCAAAAAAAATTATATCAAATAATAATTAGAATATACTTATAAAATTTTAATATAATATAATTTAAATTTAAATTAATTTTTTTTTTGATATGTATGTGCAATGCAGATGAATTTACTAGCCAGTTTAATGTTAGTGTGATCTTATTATTAGTCATATATTTAATAATTCTATTTTTTTTCACCCATCAAAATTTATGTATAAATTAATTGTCAAAATTTATATGGATCTTCACCATTTCACGTAAGATGAAAATTAAAGTGATTTCAGTTTCTTACGTGACAACCAGGGCCAGCCAAGGAGCTTGGGTTGCCCTACCCGGAACTAATTTTATTTGCCCCCAGCCCTTGATTCTAGAAAAAAAAAAAAGATATTAAAAAATTATAACAAGTTGAAAGCTATAAATGCTGAACTACTATCAACTCTAGAAAAAGATATCTCCAGTTCTGACGGTGGCGTAGAGCTTGAATTCTGATTTCCTCTTCTGACTCATAAGCTACTCGAGCTATTCCCAGTGGGAACTCAAAATATTGGTATGAAAAATTGCTAGTTTAACTGACAAGAAAGAGTCTGGGTGGATCGCGGAGGCTTTATTGGCGAAGGGATGGGGAGTTAGGGGTCTGGGGTTGTCCAAGTAAATCCGATGGCTTGTCAGACTTATCTCAGGGCTGGTCCTGGTGACAACCCTTAAGTATAATGATGAATATTTACGCAAATTTAGGTGTGTAGAAAAAAAAAATGAACTCACATTTAATCAATGTAAGCATACCCATCCTCTTCTTTAAATGGCATGCCAACCTAGATTGGAATTAATCGAAGTAGCCCCACTCGGAACCCCCCATCAAAACAAATGGGCAGCACACCCAACTCCATTCCGGCACCATGGGTGGTAGTTGGCGGGAGTCCAGCTTAGCATTGATCACCCCCCACAATCCACATAATACACACAACCTTTAATTAGTCATGGGTGGAACAAACCAATTGCACACAACCTTTAATTAGTCATGGGTGGAACCAACCAATTTTGTTGGGGGGTACAACATGCCTGGCTTCATTAATTCATATTTTATATAGGTTAGATCTCAATACTAAACATGTTTCATATGACAATCAAGCTCCAATTTTGTTTCCATTTTGGATACCATCGGATATTTACTTAAAACTATTAATTAACCAGAAACCCACGTAAAAGCAGAATATTTGGGACAGAACTACGAGCCACTCCTAAAAATGATATTTTGCTTCCAGGTTTTCTGTTCGTCAATTGACCCGCAATCACTTGGCAGCAGTCCATTAGTCCTCCTGCTAAGCCAATAAGAGATCGTCACTTGACGGCGGGCCAATTGGCGATTAGAAAATATGCGAACATAATAATAGTGTCCTAAAACAATTTTTATTTATTTTTCATATGTAATTTTTTTGAGATATTTTATATAACTCACACACTATTTATTTGTTCTTTATATTTAACACGATTTTAACACTATTTATTTGTTCTTTATATTTAACACACTTTTATATTTAACACGATTTTCTTAATTTTTATATTTTTTTTCCTTCATTCTTAACGTTTTCTTTCATTTCTTCCGTCCAGTCAACCAAGACGTTTGACGTGTATTAATACAAATGTACCTTCCACTTAACTCAAAACCATCTAAGCTAGTTTATTTGTGTTGCATGTAATCCTCAACTTAACTCAACATCGGATTTCCAACGATAGTAATCATGACATAAATGCAACAAAAACAAAATGGATGATACATTTGTATTTTTGTATAAGTGAGGTCACGACAAGTACTCTTGATCGACCAGATTGAAGAAATGAACAAAAATGTTAAAACGAAAAAAAAAAATCATAGAAAACTAATAAAAATTGTGAGAATTATATAATTTTTTTTTTTTTCCAATATGAATCGATCTTGGCCCATCGTACCCACCCAACTTAGCTTCGTTTGAATGTCTAGTCCCGCTCTTTGACCATCTTCCTCCTCTAATCTTTAGTTGTCACGAACCACATTATTTTCCTTTTTTCCAACGTTACAACCGTAACAATATGTTAACCCATAAAATAACGTTACAACGTGTCGTAATCACACATGGATAATAGCATGTTTGGTGTTGGTGGGGAGCTCGATTTATTTATTATTATTTTTTTTAAACCAAAGTCGATGGACGATTTTATCCAACTTTGATCTGGAGGTCGTGGCCACTGCCATCCAGCCATCTTCCTGGAAGGGAGGACTTGAACTCGGCCCTCACTTTCGGTACACGATGGTGTTACCAGTACATCACGACTCAATGTGTAGGGGGAGCTCGATTTAATTTAGCCCACCCCTCTCGTTGACCGGGGGAGGAAAAAAAACGTATATTTGTTGACCCAAAAAAGGAAGTGTTCCAGCATCTTCCTTAACCGTCCAACCACATGCAAGCATTCAATACGAGATTTATGAACCCCCCATCCCTCTCACTACCGCTACAGGACACGTGATAAATTCTGCATTAATCCATTCCTCTCAGTTTCAGAACATGCACAGTAGAACAGAAACTACATTTTAATTTTTATTAAATTTTACACCACTTGAACATAGCAAGGGATGTTTGTCCATATTTGAAAGTTAGTAAAAGCTAAGAAACACTATAGTTTTAGAAGGTACACATTTCTATATTAATTTATGGCCCATCAAAATTAAGTATTATTAACAAATAGGAAAAAAAATAAAGAGAAAAAAATGAGGAAGAAAAAAAGGAAGAACATTAATTTGGAGTATTTATTTTGAGTGTATGATTGCATGTCGATATCAAATAGACAATCCAAAAATAACAATTTACACAATTTTTAATAATTTAAAATAGAGTAATGCTATTTATACATCCAAATTGTTCCTCCAATATATCCCTCCTTATGATCTATTCCTCCTTATGTGTTAGTTGACATTGCATACTAAATAATATGTGGCATCTAACATAGAAGCTGATATGACAAATTTTAACAAAAAAATTAATTACTCAATTTTTTTAATGTTAATGCTAATATTTATGTTAATGTTAATTTTAACATTAATATAATTTATTAATTTTAGTTTTAACTTTATTTTAATTTTAAAATTTGTCACATCAACAGCCGCATTAACATTCACGTTAGCTGTCGAGTAAGAAAAAAATAAATTGAAGAGACAATTTGGAGGTGCAAATAGCATTTCTTTGAAAAATATGTTTGGGGTGTGTTTGGTTCGCAGAAGTCCGCCTTCAGGAACTCCTATTTTGTACTATTCATTCCTAGTTTTGAAAAAAATTTCAACTTCCGTTGTTTGTTTAGTTATTTCAATAAAATCGGAACGCCTATGAATAATAGTTCCAAAAGTGCCTTGTTCATAGTTTTAACTTTCAGTAAAAAATGGCTGAAGTGTCCAGAACTTCTCATTGAGTTCCGAAAAAATTGGAACTCCAAAAACAACAAACATCCAAAGAAAGAAACTATAAAATGTTAACTTTTCAACTCACTTCTAGTAATCATCCAAACAAAAAAAACTCATAAAATATGTGTACGTATGACACGCATATGTAATACGCACACAAATTTTTTACTTCTAAAATTTTTACTTCGTTCTACTACCAAGAACCAAACAGTCCCTTGGAGTACTCCTACTATGAATGCTCTCACCTCCCCACCCTTATTTATATATATCCCTACTCTTCACTCCACAGCGCAAGCAAGCCTACTCTACTCGTACGCAAGTGTGTGATCATTGATTCAACACTTCCTTCTCCAACACTACAGTCACTCACAATGTCGTCGACCAAGTACACAAACAAGTATGGCTGCTGCCTTCACTTGATCGCCAATGCCATGCCACTGCTCCTCCCCACAGTCGCGTTCCTCGTCTCCCGCCACACGACCGCCGGCGGCTTCGGCTGGCTCTACTGCTCGCTCCTGGCGGCCTCCCTCGCCGCCATGTACGCCGTCGCGAACCGGCCCAGCCCCGTCTACCTGGTGAACTTCTCCTGCTACAGGCCCGACGAGGCGTTCAAGTACTCCCACGAGGACTTCGTCGAGCGGAGCGTCGAGCTCGGGACCTTCACCAGGGAGAACGTCGAGTTCCAGAGGAAGATCCTGGAGAGGTCGGGCGTGGGGGAGTCGACCTACTTCCCCGTCGCGGTCGCGAGCCTCCCCCCGGACCTCCGCGTCTGCGAGGCCAGGAAGGAGGGGGAGATGGTGATGTTCGGGGCCATCGACGAGCTGCTCGCGAACGCCCCGGCGGTCAAGGCCGGGGACATCGGCGTGCTGATCGTCAACTGCAGCCTCTTCAGCCCGACCCCGTCGCTCTCCGAGATGGTCGTGAACCGGTACAAGCTCAGGGAGGACGTCGCCGTCTACAACCTCAGCGGCATGGGCTGCAGTGCTGGCATCATATCCATTGATCTTGCTAGCCAACTCCTCAAGGTTACTATTCATCCTCGCTAAAGTCTACTTTATTTCTGTTACGAATAGTTGTCACGTGTACCTAACTTATATTATAAGACCGATGCTATAATTGATCCACCCACGGATGTGACCGCCATTGGCCTAATACTCACTCGATGGGCTGCCATCAGTGGCGGATCCATAGTGTAGGCACTGGGGGGGTGACGACGTTATTTTCGAATCTTTTTATAATTGTGCCCCCAGTGAATTATAATCTTAGATCCGCTAGTGGCTGCCATTAGAGCTATGACAAGAGGTGGGTCCAGAGTTAGTAGAGGTTTAGGTGGAGCCAACGGGAGCCAGCCACGTGGGCGCTGGCCAACCGTGGTCATGTGGACGGACGGAAAAAAAAAAATCTATATAATAAACATAAGTTGGAAGTGTTTATTATGCACAACACTATATGAAATAAACATCGTACATACAATCATATTTTATGAAGATGTGATTGATGAAAGTGTTTTGATTAGAAGTTTTGAGAAAGTTTCGTATCTATGATGTTTACATTCGAAAATGATATTTGGTTCGTTCATGGACGTGTCTGTTCAATGACGGTTCCTATGTGGTAGTAACCTATTTGTCCTCCTGCTATCATCGGAGCTCACATTCTTAAAATCTGGACCAGTAAGTTAAGGCAAGTCAATAGATGACTGTCACGTGGGTGCAGGTCTTTGATGATTGTCACACAATGACGGTCCAAATAGTAGCTTCCTTTGACATTACATTACATGTTGTCGTGTAGGTGCACTCCAACTCCTACGCCTTGATAGTGAGCACCGAGAACATCACGCTCAACGGCTACTACGGCAACAAGCGGTCGATGCTCGTCACCAACTGCCTCTTCCGCATGGGCGGCGCCGCGGTCCTCCTCTCGAACCGCCGGTCCGACCGCAGCCGCTCCAAGTACGCGCTGTCGGACCTCGTCCGCACCCACAAGGGGGCGAGCGACCCCTCCTACAGCTGCGTCACCCAGGAGGAGGACGACGAGGGGAAGGTGGGCGTGTCCCTCTCGAAGGACCTCATGACGGTGGCGGGCGACGCGCTGAGGGCCAACATCACCACGCTGGGGCCCCGGGTCCTGCCCCTGTCCGAGCAGCTCCGCTTCGTCTTCGCGGCGCTCGCGCGGAGGGTCTCGAAGAAGGGCGGCAAGCCCTACGTGCCGGACTTCAAGAGGGCGTTCGAGCACTTCTGCATCCACGCGGGCGGGAGGGCGATACTGGACGAGCTGGAGAGGAGCCTGGGGCTGGCCGACTGGCACATGGAGCCGTCGAGGATGACGCTGTACCGGTTCGGGAACACGTCGAGCAGCTCGCTGTGGTACGAGCTGGCCTACTCGGAGGCGAAGGGGAGGATCCGGAAGGGGGACCGCGTGTGGCAGATCGCGTTCGGGTCCGGGTTCAAGTGCAACAGCCTGGTCTGGCGGGCTCTCAAGGACATCGACCACAAGGAGAGGTACCCATGGCTGGACGTCATCGACGACTTCCCCGTCGACGTGCCCAAAGTGGCAAAAATTGCTGCGTGATGTTTTCGAATCCACGCCGGCCAAATTTGTTGCCGCTTCCGCTGGATTGGGATTTAGAAGCTGTTAATTGTTTTGTGGTTATATCTGTTTTTCTAATGGTACTGGCTTCTGTTGAATCTATGTTATATTTTCTGCTACATCTTGATATGAATTGTTCAGCTATTAATAAGTAAACTCCAAGGAAATCAATTGCGCGTTCGAAACCTGCAGTTATTAATTATTACTCCATGTTTGGATGCTTCAAGTAAAAAAAATGTTTACCAATTATTTCTCTGTTGCCCATGTTGGATGCTCTGGTGTGATTGTGTTAACACATATGTGCATTGCACAGGAAAGGCTCTGTATACATATCTTGTGCTTGTACAAGTAACAATTAGGGTTATTAATTAGTTTTAGAGTGTTCTATAATATTAAAATTATGAGTTTAGATCTTCATAATAATTTGGATCTCATCCTAAAGTTTGATTTGGACTGTCCGTCCATTCCAAAATGAAGATCTAAATACAAATTTTAAATATTATACGAGACTCTAAAACTAAACGGAAATATGCTAGTGTTGTGTGACTTCTTTATCTAGTTTTGTATGGTGAGGATTGTGTGACTTGGAATATTTAGTTTTTTCATGACCAGTACAATGAGGCTCGTGTGACACTGTTGTTTACTTCTATCATGATCTCAAATTCTCAACAACACAATCATCCGGGAGTCATCATGAGTTGCAAGCATTCAATAATGCGACCTGGACGAGAGACACCTTATGATATATGATGCTCATAAAGTCGTCCCCGTTGAAACTGTCGTCAGGAGAGTTGTATGGCTGCTGAGATCATTATAGAAGTAACCAACAGTGTCGCAAGTCTCATTCTCGATTGGTCACGATAAAACTAAATAATCCAAGTCACACAACCTTCATCATGCAGAATTAAGTGATCTAAGTCACACAACCCTCACATATTTTGGTATAGTTTTACGGCCTCAATAATATTCAAAAAAAAATCGTTTAAGTCTCCATTTTTGATGGTCAGCTAAATCAACTATTAGGACGAAACGATCAAATTCTATTGGAAATTAACATTATGTAGACATAACCGTATATTTTAAATATTAAATGAGCTAGTATACCTATTTGAAAAATGTTTGAATAATGATAGTATGTACTCCAGGACACATGAGAAATTTTTTCAGAAATTTTCATATAGGGTAAAGAATTATATATAAATTGTAAAAAAATTTGAGAAGTTTAGAAAATTTGTATATGGAGTAGTGAAACGACAATGAAGATGACGCGTTGAATGGAAAAATTGGAAGGCGGGGACGCACCAGCATCCATGGTGCGGGGGGAGGACGTGCCAGGGCAGATGGCGCGCAGGGCCGACGCGCCATCCCCCATGGCGCGCTGTGGCTGCCATTGAGACAACAATACACTTGATTCCATAGAGCAGTAGAGCAGTACAACAATCATCATAGATTCTCTCCTCCCTAGAGTAGCGTTGTTTGCATATAAATAATAGAAAAATAACAGTACAACAACCATCATAGATTCTCTCCTCTCTAGAGTAGCGTTTGCATGTAAATAATAGAAAAATAATATGTGTGTATATGTATGCGTACTAATGAGACAAAATAATCACATGAGGAGAGAGGAGAGAGAGACAGCTGCTGCTGCTCTTCTCTCAGCCACAGCGCACCATGGGGGATGGCGTGTCCACCTGCCGTGCGCCATCAGCGCTGGCGTGTCGTCCCCGCGCGACATCCGCACTGACGCGTGCTCCCCCGGCGCGCCATGGACGCTGGCGCGCCATGGACGCTGGCGCGTCCCCCCCCCCCCTCTCCCGTTTCTTCCATCCAACGTGCCATTTTCATTGTCGTTTCACTATTCTATATACAAATTCTCTAAACTTCTCATTTTTTTTACAATTTAAATATAATTCGTTACCCTATACGAAAATTGCTGAAATTTTTTTGTTAGATACAAAAGCTAGTAACATAACCCACATATATAGGTGGGTAAAACCACAAGCCATATGAGAGGGCTAGCAGCGGGTCTGCTCGCTGCTCACCCCTCTCATGCATTTATTTCTCACAGTTCCTTGATTTATATTGTCATGTCCCCCCTCACATATACAAGTGATCATAGCCGGACCACATGCACGCAATAAACACTGGCAAGCCATCATCAACTCTGGTCTGTTATTTTGTTGCAGCACTGGAGCCAGCCAGCCAGCCAGCTCCATGCCAGCAGGGAAATGGCAGCCAGCCACTGATCAATCTGAATCCCAATTAACCTTCCAAGAGCATGGGGGCTCACTCCTCGATCGTTGAGCGCGACCAGGCCCGATCGAGCACGCGTACACCTAGGAACACAAGTTGAAAGAACGTACAGTTCAATATATATTCATGGGGACAACAGCTAGCAACAGTCTTAATTTGGGCAATTAGCCACCAGCACGTACCGTGTTCTCGTTCGACGCGTCCAAAGGAGCCCTCCTATGTTATATATGTTGGATTGAAATTGAATAATTGAGATTAGATGACTTTAAAAGATGGTGGGTCTACACATTTTAATCTCAACCATTAAATTCCAATTCAACTCATGAAACATAAAATGGTTTTATAATACAAAATCAGTCAATTTTGAAACATTTTTATATATATATTGTCAAGGACCTCTAACTCAAGTGGTTAGAGTGAGACATACTCATACGAGGTTACTAGTTCGAGCAACGGAAAATATATTTTAATTTTTCTGGGAAAATTAAAGTGGTGGCATTGCGGTGCGATGCAGTGAGGAGCTGGGTGCGAGTTTTGTGGCTGTGCGGTTGCGGTATGGTGTGAGTGATGCACGACATAGTGTGAGTATTGGTGGTTTTTTTCCAATACATCGAGACTTGGTACAACTCTTTCAAACTCGGCCCTAAATGACTTACAACTCGGCATATAGGCCCTAATCTAATCTGAAGGCCTTGTCCACTGTCCAAAGTCTCTGCACCGTCACCCTTGGTAGGGTTGCAACTCGGGCGGGTTGGGTCGGATTTGAGATCAACCCGAGTCCAACCCGATGAATCATAAACCTAATCCAAGCCCAAGTCCGGCCTAACCTCGAGTTCAACATATGAAGCCCAAGACCAAGCTCAGAGGATCGGGTTTGGCTCGGGTTGGGTCGGATCCATCGGATTTATCGGGCTCTAATATAATATTTAAAATAATTTTAAACAAAAATAATCTTAAACACATAATTAAATAGCAATCATATCTTTCTTTACAAAATATAAACTAATATATGATTTAAGATAAGGAATTGAAGAGTTTGGGTAGAGAAATTTAGGATTTAATTTTTTATTTAAGAAGTATGATATATATATATATATATATATATATATATATATATATATATATATATATATATATATGGTCCTTCTACAATACATCTCTCCCATGAAAAAATTTGTATCGATACATCCAAAAGCTGAACCGTTGGATGTTGATCTAATAGTTCAGATTGAATAATAGAGTAGGGAACATCATTTAATGCTGATTTTGACTTTTGACCTCTATTAATAGTCTAAGAAAAGTTATTTAATCCGAACCATTGGATGAACATCAAATGGTTCAAATTTGGGATGTATCGATACAAATTTTTCTATGGGATGTATTGAAGAATTTTTCATATATATATATATATATATATATATATATATATATATATATATATATATATAAAAGTCGGATTTCGGATTCTTCGCGTAATCCGATACATGAACCTGAGTCCAACCCGATTTTTGATCGGGTTCAAATATTTTAACCCAAATCCAAGTATCTTCAACCTTAACCTAACCCATTAACGGATTTACCAATCGGGTTCGGATTTAGCCCGTCCGAGTTGCTCCCCTAACCCTTGGGGCCCATCACCCCTAACCGAGTTTTATGCAAAAACTTGACATTTTGCCATTAGGTTAATTGTAATCTGAAGTATTTTGTCAGTTTTGTCATGGATGCTCTTTCTTTTCACCTATTAATAAAAAGAAAAAAGAAAAAGAAAAGAAAACTTTTGATTATTATTTACTTATTGTTTCTGAGCGTGGGCGACCTTATTGATAATATCTCGAGGTATAAACGATAATAGGAACCCTTATGGAAGAAGAGAAGGGAAAGAGTAGAAAATTTTGGTGTTTATTCAATCTAGCAATGTTGCTATGCTTGTATACAAGAATAAATTTGTTAGCATCCAGAGTGGAAGAGATTTTAAGTGCTACATTTTGACTTTAGTTAAATTTCTAGCACTTGAAGGTTACAGTGGACACTTGTGCATAATTGAAAATTACTAGAAAACTAAGAGACACTCCATATTTGGAGCGTACCTTAGCTACGCTACATTAATTTTTGGGCCCACCAAATTAACTGTTTTACCAAATAGCCAAAAAAAATAAAGAGATAAAAGAGTAAGAAAATCTTACCAAATAGGAAAATAAATAAAGAGGAATAATGTTAACTCGGAGTATTTGTTTGGAGTATATGTACTGTTGTGTGCCAAAATTAAGAAGACACTCTAAAAGTAATAATTCACTCCATTTTGAGTAGTTTTGAGTATGTAATTAGAGTGTATCCATCGTCGTTAATAATTTACACAAATGATAAAAGACTGGAAACAAGGGATAACAACCATAATCCTAAGTTATAGTTATTGATTGTTAGGTAGAACATAGAGGTTAACTAAAGAAGAATTAAGAACACTAGCTATAGCTCCCCTTGACCACTATAATAGTATAATCCTCTTGACATCTTCTTTACTTACAAGAAGTTCCTAACGTTCAGCTAATCAAGGACAGTTCTCCTACATGTAATGTAAGTGGAAGAGAGACTTTGCATGTCCATGGGCATATGCATTTACCCAGAGCTGGTCCTGCGATTTGTCAGACAAGTCATCGGATTTGGACAATCTCTCTGGTTAGGACAACCACTCAGGTCCCTAGGTCTCCACCTCTCCGTCAATAGTTCTTTCACGGTCCATCCCAAGATCTCTCTGTCAAATCAACTGGCAATCCACTAAACCCATGTTTTGAGTTCCCACTAGGAAGGTCTCGAGTAGGTTAGGGGGAGGAACTCGAAATCTGATCACCACGCCATCGTCAGAACCAGAAAATTTGACGCCCGCTGCCAATTCCGCTCCTCATTAATTTTTTGACATCTGGCAAAGGACAACCAAATTTTAGCTCTGACTAGGCCAACTCCGCTCCTAAGGACAAGTCAAGAAGAAGAAATAACGGTCTACATAACCACTTAGGGAAAGGAAGCCATTGATAGGAGGAGGAAATGACTAGATGTGGCGCCCTGTGGGAATTTCAAACCAGTAAGTTCATTGGAAACGTTTCCAGCCTTGGCCGAGTGGAAGGGGACCATGGAGAAGCACTGAATTGAAACATCTTGAAATGAGAAGCTTAGAAAAGCAGTCTTGCTTTTTGTTAGGACCATCTCCCCCATTGAGGAAATTCAGAGGCAGGTTTGATGCTCCTCTTTTTGCTGTTAGAAAAAAAGGGAGTTTATAATAGGGATATTTTGTAAAACCTCCCCTAAATAATGGGCTAATTTGCGAAATATTCCCTAAAGATCTCGAATTGGTAAAACCTCCTTTCCGTCAAGACGGTGTTTAATTTTGGGTGACGTGGCAATTGTTGCATACGTGGCCACAACTCTGTTTTCCAAATTTTATGAAATTTCCAAATTACCCTTCCTCCATCCCCTTTCCCCTTCTTCCTCCTGGAGCCACGTCCCCTTCGAGCACCCGGCCACGTTCGACACGCTCGCGATGGAGCCCCGCCGGAGCAGCCCACGCCGACCCAGCGCGAGGAGCAGGCGTCGGGGCCGGTCCAGTTGGAGGCCAGGTTGCCGTGGGCGTCGACGAGGGCACGGAAGGCGGAGAGGGAGTCGGTGTCGCTGGTGGACGAGGAAAGTAGTGCCGTGTTCGACAACAACAAGAAGAAGAATGTGTGTGAGAGTTTAAGTTTCAAAATAAAAAATGTCCAACAGCTTTGAGCTTGGCTGGGCTGACTTTGGTTGTCTTTTTCGCTTGCTGCTTAATTTGTGTTTTCTCCTTACTGTAAATAGAATAATTTGTGTTTCCTCCTTACTGTAATTAGAATAATTTGTGTTTCCTCCTTTAATGGCAGAAATTGCCTCCTTCTCTAGAGATGAAGAAACACCCCCATGCTTGTAGGAACCTGATCTTTGGTAGACAAGTTGTACGCTGGAAGAGGATCAAGTGAAAGATGAGGAAGATGATCGGTATAAATAGGTTAGAGGAAAAGTAAGAGAGGAAGAAAATGACCGTTAGAGAGAGAGAGGAGAGAGAGAGGGGGAAAAGCCACGTACGCAGGGGTATTTTCGTCTGACTGGGAAAAGCCACACACGGATAGCCACGTCACCCAAAATTAAACACCGTCTTAACGGAAAGGAGGTTTTACCAATTCGAGATCTTTAGGGAGTATTTCGCAAATTAGCCCATTATTTAGGGGAGGTTTTACAAAATATCCCTTTATAATATGTTCTCAATATTGTACAGTATTTCTACATATTCCAAGTAAAACTTTTATACGGAAGACTTTATCAAAACTTTGACACAAATGTATGACAAATGAGCCCCCTAATATATTTATGAAGAGAAAATGAAGCCCATTTGTCATATAAAGGCTGTACGAAAGAGAGGCCACTTGTCATAGAGTGACCGTATCAAAATTTTGATACAACTTTCTAATCTTATTTTTCTCCTACATTACCGCTGAATTCTTGTATGTATAACAAACTTTATATCAGTGCAGCTAATTCACTTTCCATTGCTCAAGGTATCGTGAACCGAAATATATTGCTGATTGACCCTAAAAGAATTTAGACTAAATATAAATTATAGATGTTTTTTGAGATGCATAAATTATAAATTTTATTTATTAATTATAAATAAAAAAATTTAACTAAGGAAAAGAAAAGGCAAGGATAATTAAACTAAAACATTTAAATTGGATTTGGACAAACAAAATATAACATTGAAATTTTATTTATTAGTTATTTTTGGTCGCGTCAGAATAGGGAAAGGAAAAAAAAATCTTTGTTCTAATCATCAAGTATAAATAGAGGGAGAGAGGTCAAGCCATAAAAAATTGAACAGAAAAAATTAAAAAAAAAAAACGAAAAAAACAATACCACCAAGAAAGATTCAAGTAATTAATTGAATTAATTTTGTTGTACCTCCCTATTATCATCTTGATTGCATTCTTTTTTATTTTGTTTCTTTAATGTATGTGTGTTGGAGATTACTCCTCCACTATATATTGGACTTCAATATAAAGTCGACTTCATCCATAGATTAATATTCTCTGTTGGAAGAGAGAGAGAGAGAGAGAGAGAGAGATTCAACTACAGAATTCTCTTTCCTTTGTAGGAAGATTTTTTTTTTTTTTTTGCAACTTTTTATTATTATTTTATTTTAAAGGCTTAATTGTACTTTGATACCCTCAACTATTTTCGGTTTTCAACTTACTACCTCAACTTCTTCTTTTTTCAAGTTGATACCCTAAATTTTATTTGGACAATAATGCTCCTGCCTAAAATTCAAAACTACCCTCCAAACCCTTCTCCCCATCCCCGCTCCCCCCTACGGCCCCAACCCCTCCCCCCCCCCCCCCCCCCCCCCCCCCCCCCCCCCTTTCGGCCACAACCCCTGCCTCCGCCCCCCCCCCCAGCCAGCCGCCTCCGCCCCACCCCTCCTCCGCCACGCCCGCAGCAACACCCGCCCCCTTTCCGGTGCCCCCTAGCCAGCCGCCTCTGCCCCCCTTCAGCCCCAAGCAGCACCCCCCCTCTCCGGCGATGCCGTCCCCCACCCTCCTCCCGCTCCGGCCACCCACCCTCCTCCCGGCGCCCTCCTTTCTCGCCTCCACCGGAGAGGGGGGGGAGGGGGGGGGGGGGGGGTAGAAAGAGGGAGTCAGGGATAGTTTGGAGATATTTTGGATTTTAGGTATTAAATTGAAAAATTAAAATAGTTGAGGGTATCGAGTTGTTGAGTAAAAAAGTTTAGAATATTAAGTTGAAAAAGAAAAATAGTTGAGGGTATCAAAGTACAATTAAGTCTATTTTAAAATTATGTAATACCATGTAGGCATGTACTATTTATAGCCTGTATATTGCAAATTTGAGATTTAGATACAACCATTCTTATCCTGAATTTGACCACCGATGTATCCCAACTATGTTGCACAATTAAAATTATAGCACAATAAGGACATAAACATATTATCTATATTTTTTTGGGTGTATTCTAATATATTTTAGAGTGTCCGCATTCAGTTCAATAAGTTTCTTTTTGGAATGTAATCTTTCAACTTCTCTGTCTATTTGGAAATTGGGCCAAGTTTGGTTCGCATGATGCCAAAGAAAAAAATAAAGAATAGAAAAGTAATTCTCAAAGTTCATTTTCCACCCCAAGATTTAGGGCCTGTTTGGTTCTGCGTTATAACGCGATTTTTTGAGTTAAAACAACAAATAGTCCTAAAATAGTGTTTGGCAGCTGCTTCTCTGGATTTGCTGCCTCGAAATTTTTTTTGGAAACCAACTTTATAAAACAGGCTTTAGAGAGGAGGAAAAACCTGTTTTCGGAAATGACTTTTCTTGCTTTTTCTACTGTTTGGCGGACCCCACCACCCACCAAACCCCCTCTTCCCTCTCTCTTTCTCTCTCATTCCAAAGAATTGTGATTCCAGACTCCATCTTCTCCCTCTTTTGAGAATTGACTCCGCTGTCGCTGCCGCTGCCCGCCGACTCCTCGGCCTCCGTCGCCGACCCCTCCTCCTCCGCCGCCGGCTCCTCCCACGGCTGGCAGAAGGCCACCTCCAAGCTTCAGCGCCGGGACCCACCATCACAGCCCCACCGTGGGGTCCCCATCTCCAATGGAACCCACGTCTCCGACTCCGTCGAGCTCAAGGTCGAGGAGCGCCGCCGAGCAATCAAAGCAATTGCTGCTGCCCGGGCGACGCGTTAGTGAGGCTCGTCGTCGTCAACGGTGGGCCCAGGCGGTGGGCGCCGCAGGAGTGGTGTCACTTCCCGTTTCCAGAATACGTATTCTAAATACATGTACTGCTGGAATGTATTCATTTAATATTTATCATGTATTGTTCTGTATTTAAATTCCTTTAATTTTTTGCTAATTATTTTCTGCATTTTACTTTCTGCTTTTATACTCTGCTTTAGCTTTATTTTGGGTTCGGCTCAGATTGGTTTAATTATGTTGGTTCATCATGAACCAAAATAAATCCCCACCTACCACCACCCCATTTAAAGCCCCAAACCATTTCTCTCTCTTCATTACTTCTTCTCATTACTCTTCTTCTTCTTCCTCATAACTCTTCCACCAACCTAGGAGAGCAAGGCAAGTGCCAACTTGCTTCTTGATGGATCCCCATTTTTATTGTTCCATCATCTTCCTTATTTGATTCTAAGTCTCTTTAGTACTTAGCATTTTCGATTTTCATGGCTTCTTTATTGTAGATCTAAGTTTGTTGCATTTTCGAATTTCTTAGGTTTTGATCTAGTAAACTTTGTTATCTCCAAATTTTGATGGTTCCATGTTGTAGAGAATTTCGTTCTACCCCATTTTGACCTATGAAAGTTCAGATTTGGGATTAGAATGAAGGATTTATGGAGCTTGGAAGCAATGACTTCCATGGTTCTGTTCTCTGAAAAATTCGGAGAGGAAGAACACCCACAACGCATAAGATTTATTTCCCACAGTCTTTCTTCCTCAGGCGCATGAGATTATTTATTTCCCAATCATTTTCCATAGCGCATGAGATTATTTATTTCCCAATCATTTTCCATAGCGCATGAGATTATTTATTTCCCAATCATTCCCGCGCATGAGATTTATTTCCCACAGCCGCGCATGATATTATTTATTTTCCAATCATTTGCCACAGCGCATGATATTATTTATTTTCCAATCATTCCCACGGCGCATGAGATTTATTTCCCACAACCGCATGAATCTTTCTTCCTCAGGCGCATGATATTATTTATTTCCCAATCATTTCCCACAGCGCATGATATTATTTATTTCCCAATCATTTCCCACAGGCGCATGAGATTATTTATTTCCCAATCATTTCCCACAGCGCATGAGATTTATTTACCACAGCCGCATGAATCTTTCTTCCTTAGGCACATGATATTATTTATTTCCCAATCATTTTCCACAGCGCATGATATTATTTATTTCTCAATCATTTTCCATAGCGCATGAGATTATTTATTTCCCAATCATTTTCCATAGCGCATGAGATTATTTATTTCCCAATCATTCCTACAGCGCATGAGATTTATTTACCACAGCCGCATGAATCTTTCTTCCTCATGCGCATGATATTATTTATTTCCCAATCATTTCCCACAGGCGCATGATATTATTTATTTTCCAATCATTTACCAAAGCCGCATGAATCTCCATTCCTCAGGCGCATGAGATTATTTATTTCCCAATCATTATTTATTTTCCAATCTTTATTTCCCGAATTTGGCATTAATTAACATTGATTGTTATCTTAATTAATTATTGATCATGCGTTCCTAGATGGAACTAAGAGACTGGCTAGTCGTCTTATTGAATTAAATGAAATAAGACACGTTCATATTTGCAATCGATTGACCGATCCCGAATATTGACATATAGATACATGCAGGCTACAATTATTTATTTATTTTACGAAAGCAGCATGTGTACTCTATGGTCAAGGCATGATTATTCCGTGGTTAGTTTTAATTGTTGCATTACGCTATGTAAGACCTACAACTTAACCGCACGAGTATCGTTGTAGAGTTGGACATATCGTACCTTGTACGAAAGTACTCATTCTGAATGACCATGAACCACGGCATGGAATTTCACTTAACATAGAGGCTACTAAGTTAAATAAAATAATGATTGCATGGAGGGAATGGATCTCCGAATTCTTACATGGCAGCCCTCTTTGGGACTATTAGCGCCCAACAGGTCGGCTGGTTCCCACAGATACTGCAATTCTGCCACCCTGACAGGAAGCGGTATCTGCTTATATTATTGTATATTGTATATTGATGACGGGCGTCCCGCTGGGACTCGTCTAATTCATGATTGGCGCAATTGATTGATTGGATCGACTAGCCTTGCTTGTCCATAGTAAGAACTGAGAAATCCTTATTGCATAATTCCAGGATAACTTGGAACTCACAGTAGTAAGCCGTAGGAGTTGGATGGCCGTTTAAGTTGATTTGTTTGTGTATTGTACCTACTCTGTTAACTAACTAAGATGATCAGAGTGTCGAGACATGACGGGCCAACCTCTGTCCTTGTTTGGTTGGAAGGTTGGATCGAAGTGTCGTGACATTATGTGAATCCTAGTAGCAAGCAGAGATCTATATATCCTATTCTCTTATTACTGGTTTTAACTTCTCATATCGTGCTTCCTTGCGGTACTTGCTATTAGAGGTCTAACCTTTCTGGTTTTGCATGGCCAGATTTAGAGCCGGTTCCCGAGGACTCAGCTTACTTCTACCTCCAAGATGGTCAATACTAGAGGAATGATCGCAGGAGGACTCGAGTGGGTTCCTTACTTCCCCGCTCGTTTTGTTACTTACTTTATATTTTGCCGTTTGGCACCGACATGTTAGTCGGATTGTCTAGTACTTACTTTTACATAATTGTAATTAAGTCAGACTGCAGCTGATAATAATTGTGTATATGTTGCTATATCATCTGGCTATGTTTTGTAAAGCCAGATCTCAAGAACATTTTGACTAAGCGTTTGGGACGCCTTATTGCTTATTCTTAAATGTTCTCTGTTATTGCTTCTTGTTTGAATGATTGAGACAATAGATGTGAAGTGACCATAACGAGACTTTCATGTAGTATGCACACCTTGTCTTTTAGACAGCATTGATCGTATTATACGGTATTCATCTACCCGTAATACGTAGCTGGCTGAGTCGTTCTCCCGCTCTCCAGTATTCTGGTTCTGGGGCGTGATAAGGTTTTAGTGGTGGCCCATGCATGTCCGATTTCAGACTTGTGGGGTGTTTTAATAGGATGTCTCAATCACACATGTTTTCCCTTGATCTTATGATTCGTCGATTCTCAACTCCAGCTTGACATTCCAGTATCCTTTGACTTCATTGATCCTTCGAGTCCGGTCGTTTGATTGTGCTCTTGTCCCTTTTCTTAGGGGCACTTCGTCCGTATCTGTCAGGACTGGACAACAACAACAAGGGCAGCATGGACAACCTGACCATGATGATCAGCAACAAGGGCCGGTACTAACTCAAGAGACTATCCAAGAAGAAGTAATAGTGGAAGCAGCAGCTGGATCACAGTATCCGGAGGTTCCACCACCACCAACAGTTCCACCAACCCCTGCAGAAATGGACACACTGGCTCTTCTGGAGATCATGAGAGGGATGATGGCCACTCAGCAACATCAGATAGTAACCCAACAACGTATGCACGCTCAGTTACAAGAGCAGAATGTACTACTCAACCAAGGATTGCAGACAGCTTTGGAAAGAGGGGCAAGGACAGATTCAGGAGCGTCAGCCAGGTTTTGCAAGTACAACCCCTGCCGTTTCGAAGGCACGGAGGATGCTATCTCAGCAGATGCATGGCTTAAGAGGCTATTTTGACAGCCGCTAAGGTGCCGGCAGAAGAACGTGTGGATCAGGTGAAGTTGTTACTTCAGGATCTCGCACGTGATTGGTGGGAATCAGAGGAGGTAGGCATCAGACGTCTTGTGGCTTGGGACAATTTTACAGCAAGATTCAAGACAAAGTACTATGGGGTTGTGGCACAGTTTGAGCTACAACAGAAGTTTATCAACCTCAAGTAGGCTGGCAAGACTGTAGATGCTTATGCAGCAGAGTTCTGCAGATTGAGTAGGTTCGCTCCAGAGATGGTAGCAACAGAGAGCCAGAGGGCTATGAGGTTCCAGCAAGGGTTTCATCTTGAGCTCTTGCAATTGATAGAGGGACACAATTACCAGACTTTTGATGAAGCATTGACGGCGACTCGAAGGCATGAGATAACCGTTCAGAGGATCACGGCGAGGACTGGAGGTCAGAAGAGATCTCACAGTCAGATTGAAGGAGGAGGGGGAGCAGCGCCCCGAACAACAGCACCATCCCTTGGCATTCGCATTCACGATGTGGCAATGCGAGGGCCAGCACCACCACCCAGGCAGCAACAGCAACAGAGGAAGAACCAGCAACCCCCAGCGGGCTGCACTTATTGTGGGAAGATGGAGCACACTAGAGATGTGTGTCGGACATTGAACGGACTGTGTTTGATATGTGGAAATCTAGATCATCAGGTTACCACATGTCCCATGAATTCGAGGTCAGGAGGACCAGTGCAGCAGTTTCCTGCTCTTCCAGCACCAGGGGCAGGGCAGTATCGAGGACCCGCAGTGGCAGTGAGACCATTGTCCCAGCGTCCGTTAATGGCACAGGCTCAGATGTTTCGGCAGCAAGGACCGCCGATACAGCAATACCAGCATAGACCACCCCAGCATCACCAAGACAGGGGCCAGCGGCAGCACCAGGCTAGGCCGCAGCATGGGAACCAGTAAGGAGGTCGAGGGCAGGCATTCACTCTGTCCTTGGAAGAGGCATTGGCATCGGAAGATGTTGTGGCAGGTAACATTCTCGTCGTCTCTTATCCCGCAGTAGCATTGTTTGATTCGGGAGCATCACACTCATTTATATCTGCACAATTTGCAACACGGCTAGGAATGGAATTCGAGGCATTGCCAGGGAGGATAAATATACTCACTGGTAATGGGCTCGTAGGAGTTAGTAGAGTTATCCTAGCATATAGCATTGTAGTTTGCGGGCATTCCTTACCCGTCCGGTTGATAGAATTTTCTGTTGGAAATTTTGACGTTATCTTAGGCATGGACTGGCTGAAAGACAGTCATGCGACAATAGATTGTCGTAGAGGGAGTGTATCTTTTGATATTCCAGGCATGAAACGGTTCACCTTAGTCAGATCAGTGGTAACTCAACAAGAACATGGAGTAATAACGACAATGGAAGAAGTTCAAGTTCCGAAGGTAGTTGAAGAATTTCTAGACGTATTTCCCGAAGAACTTCCAGGGCTACCACCGATTAGAGATATTGAGTTCAGTATAGAATTGGCACCTGGAACTAAATCGATATCAGATCGAGTTTACAGAATGGCGGATTCAGAGCAGGCCAAGGTATATCAGCACATAGAGGAACTGAAGGAGAAGAAGTTCATCCAAGCTAGCATATCACCATGGGCAGCACCAGTGGTACTTGTGGAAAAGAAGGATGGGTCATCCAGATTGTGCATTGATTACAGGAAGCTTAACGCGACGACAGTAAAGAACAAGTATCCACTACCCAGGATCGACGACTTGTTTGATCAGTTGAGCAAAGCTAGAGTTTTTTCTAAGATAGATCTTCGTTCAGGGTATCATCAAGTGAGGGTTCGGAAGGAGGATATTTCCAAGACAACATTCAGGTCGAAGTATGGACATTATGAATTCTAAGTAATGTCGTTTGGTTTGACCAATGCTCTAGCAATATTTATGGATTTGATGAACCGCATCTTTATGCCATACTTAGATCAGTTTGTCGTTGTATTTCTTGACGACATTCTCGTATATTCTGCCAGTGAAGAGGAGCATGAAGACCACCTCAGGAAAGTATTACAGGTTCTGAGAGAGAACTAGTTGTATGCCAAGCTCAGCAAGTGTGAGTTTTGGTCGGATCACATTTTATTTTTAGGTCATATCATATCAGGAGCTGGAGTAGCAGTGGATCCCAAGAAGGTAGAAGCAGTAGAGAGTTGGCCAGTACCCAAGACCGTAGCAGATGTACGGAGTTTCTTGGGATTGGCAGGATATTACAGAAGGTTTGTATCAGACTTTGCGAGGCTTTCAGCACCCATGACCCGATTGACACGGAAAGATGTACCATTCGTCTGGTCGGCAGAATGCCAGGCATTATTTGAAAATCTGAAGCAGAAATTGATATCAGTGCCTATTCTTACATTGCCAGTTGGACCCGGAGGTTTTACAGTATATTGTGATGCGTCAGGAAAAGGACTTGGGTGCGTCCTAATGCAACATGAGAAGGTGATAGCATATGCATCTAGACAACTTCGAGACCACGAGAAGAATTACCCAACTCATGATATTATTTATTTCCCAATCATTTTCCACAGGCGCATGAGATTATTTATTTCCCAATCATTTCCCACAGCGCATGAGATTTATTTACCACAGCCGCATGAATCTTTCTTACTCAGCCCACCGTGGGAGTGTAGGCTCGAACCCGCGCCCTCACCCCGAGTGCCTGCGGTCTTACCAGTGAGCCACCGCACCACTGACTATATATATATATATATATATATAATATATATATATATATATATATATATATATATATATATATATATATATATATATATGTATATTTTGTTGGTGCTTTCTTTACATGGAGAGAGCTTGCTCTCAACATGCCTTGTAAAAGTTTAGTCCCACATCGAAAATGCACCATGAGTTATCTCAACATATATACTTGGTTGTGTTGTTGAGAGATGCACATGGGGTGGTGACCCTAAGGAGGGAACCATGTGGGCGATTTTACTAGGAGGTAAGAATAAGGCTCCAAGGATTAAGCATTAATGCTTTTGTCTTTCTCTTGGATTAATTCCATTTGGAGCTAAGCCCCAAAGGGGCTTAGCGACTCGGACTCGGACTCATGGGCTCATGAGGCGTTTTGTTGGCGCATTTTGCACTTAGCACGTCAGCAGTCATGCGGCTCTTGCGGCCAGGCTACTGCACATCAGCAGTCATGTGGCTCTTGGGGTTCAGATACCGGCGATACCGATATACTGTGACAACCAGGCGACTGCGGCGATGGCATCAAATGACCTCTTCAACAGGAAGAAGAGGACTGTGCGGTTGAAGCACAGGGCAGTACACGATCTTATCAAAAGAGGTGTAATTGCAGTGATTAATGTTCGAAGTCAGGAGAACCTGGCAGATCCGTTCACAAAGGGCCGCAAGCGCCAGTTGGTCGATGACACAGCTTGTAAAATGGACTTGAAGACATTCTGATAGTGTGTCTTTGTAATCCTACCAATAAGTTTTATGCTATTAGTTCAAAGAGAAATCTACTGGGCATCTAACTTTTGGTTCAAAGGAGGATCACTGACTGGGAAACTATCAAGTAATAGTGGGTACTTGTTCTCTGGAACATGGAAGGGATACGAACCCATAACCACTGTTGTCTACTATTTATTTTCTACGGAAAAAATAGATCCTGTGGAAGGTTGGCTTAAACGCCTTAATGAGTTCTCGGACAGAGTGAATGTCTGGTGTGTTGTACAGGAAGCACGATAGAGCAGCACTACAAGGAGTGAAACTCCATGCTACAGTGGGGTGACTCCACCATGAGATTCCCAGGTCTGGGGTAATGCCTCGGCTTTGCAAGCCAAGTCATAGCGGCGTAGCACCGCAAATAGGCAGGTAGCCTAATGTTGTATGACGTAATTAAAGAGTTGTAGACAGCACTACAAATGGGAGGATGGCCCCATGTTACAGTGGCACGACACCATGATGAGGTACCCAGGTAAGAATAAAGCCTCGGCCTTGCAAGCCATGTCGTTGCGGCGTAACACCGCAAGGAAGCCTTAGGCTTCATGCTGAGTAGATTGGCTCTACAAAGAGGCTGAGACCTCATGCTATAGTAGTATGACACTACGATGAGGTTCTCAGGTAGGTGTAATGCCTCGGCTTCAGGCCATGTCATAGCGGCGTAGCACCGCAAGGAAGCGCAAGGCTTCATGCCATGTCTCTTTAATAAAGAACTCACCTATAGTATATGAAAAGAGATATCAGGCCGTCTCTTGAGGGTAAACTTGTAGACGCCCAAAATTATACACTGAAACCAGGCTGGCACAGGGCCTTTAATGTGCAGCCTGAAGCACATGTAACTACACTTTGTGAGTGGAAAGAATTACAATTGTGGTACAGAATTCAAGGCGTAGTCCATTCTTGTATCACATTGTTATTTAACCCATGCGGGAAGATTCAAGTCGTCAGCGACATCTATCATAATGCAAAATTGACGGTTACTGTGGGGAACGCTCAACCCTGGACACATATATATGTTGTGATATGTGGGAGATTGTTGGTGCTTTCTTTACATGGAGAGAGCTTGCTCTCAACATGCCTTGTAAAAGTTTAGTCCCACATCGAAAATGCACCATGAGTTATCTCAACATATATACTTGGTTGTATTGTTGAGAGATGCACATGGGGTTGTGACCCTAAGGAGGAAACCATGTGGGTGATTTTACTAGGAGGTAAGAATAAGGCTCCAAGGATTAAGCATTAGTGCTTTTGTCATTCTCTTGGATTAATTCCATTTGTAGCTAAGCCCCAAAGGGGTTTAGCGACTCGGACTCGGACTCGGACTCATGGGCTCATGAGGCGTAATGTGGCATTTTGTTGGCTCTCTTTGCACTTAACAAGCCAGTTATGGAAAGACTGATTCAATTTGAATTAATTTCGTTTTCATCTTTGTGGGATTTGAAATTGATTTCGTTTCCATCTTTGTGGGATTTGAATTAATTTCGTTTCCATCTTTGTGAGATTTGAATTAATTTTGTTTCCATCTTTGTGGGATTTGAAATTAATTTCGTTTCCATCTTTGTGGGATTTGAATTAATTTCGTTTCCTTCTTTGTGGGATTTGAATTAATTTAGTTTCCATCTTTGTGGGATTTGATTCAATCTTTCCATAACTGAAGAGGCGGCTAGGGTTTCCACCCTCTCTCTATATATACTCTCTTCTGGCCTCCTTTGTGAACTACTATGAATTTTATAAGTCAGAAAAGAGAGAGATAGAGAGAGAGAGAGAGAGAGAGAGAGTGAGCTGCTGCCGCCATTGCAAGTCCATCCGAGGAGTCAGAACAGAGGTGATTTCGAGCGTTCCACAAGTTCTTCAACTTGCTGGTTCCTGGAAGCAATTCGTGTGGGACGAATCTTGCTTTGAGCAACGGTGTTTTGACACCCAGCAACTTTTTTCATCTCATCTTTCTCTAGATTATTGTGACTCGTTCTGTCCCAATTGCAACACGTTTGCAAGGAAGAACGAGAGATCTTCTCTTCTCTATTTTCCTCTTTCATATTGTAATATGGCTATTTGGTTTTTTGTATCTTCGTAGATCTTGAGTTTGATCATTACAAAATTTTGTGTGACTCTCAGATCTCGATTGCATCAGTTTTTCATCTTTGATCAAGCCCCGGAACTAACATATTTGGTTACTCTCTCTCTCTCCCTCTCTCTCTCTCTCTCTCTCTCTCTCTCTATATATATATATATATATATATATATATATATATATATATATATATATATATATATATACACACTAAATATATCTAGGTATATTTGGTTACTATATATATTAACAAAAACAACGCAAATAAACCGAAAAATCGAATAAACCAAACAAAACAAAAACCGAACCGTTTTATTCGGTTATGGACCATTTCGGTTCTGTTTCGGTTTTACTTATTCGGTTCGGTTTGAACCGAATTAACCAAATGCTCACTCCTACGTGCAAGCGGGGGCAGGGTCGAGGTGGTGCGGTAGCGGCAGCACTAGGGATGGGGTTCATGGCAGCGGGGGCGGGGTCACTTGCGGCAGCAGAGGCAGCAGTGGGGTTGGAGAGGGATGAGTAATTTAGGATTTTTATTTATTTTAATGAGCAAATTAGCAGCTGACCAACTAAGGGTATAAATTTAAATTTTTTAATAGTTGATGGTATCAAGTTGTCTATTTTTGAACTTAAGAATATTATGTTGAAAGCTCCAGTAGTTAAAAGTACCAAATTAAAATTTAGCCAAAAAAATATAATAAAATTATAATTCTTTCTAATTATTTTTTCCAGAAAATATACGGTGGGTAAACACTACGTGTTTCATTAAAAGTCAATTATCTGATTATCATTGCTGTGACACTGACTATCCTAATTTATTCCTCCACTCAACAAAGATAAGAGAGCTCACTACAAATTAATAATCAAAATCAGAAAGAAAGGAACGAGCAACTCCGGAAAAAAAAAAACCATATACATTCCAATTTAACAAAAGAGGCACAAGGCTAGCTAAGAGCATCTCCAAAGCTGTTGTGACTCTGGAAAAAATAGTTGATACATTGGAATGATATGACCTTATTTTAAAAGTTGTTCTCCAATGCAAATGTGCATCCGGTTGTGAAGTTGAACTGGCAATGTACTGGCAGAAAGAATGTGAAGTCCATTGTCTAGAAGCAGACATCAGACTTCACAATAATTTTATTATTAAATAATTAAAATATCTTAAAAAGTGGGAAATTTTTGTACAAAGATTTAAAATACTAATAAATTATATTTAGAGAAAATAGTTCAAAAAATTAGGAGGAGAGAACAAATAAGCAACTGTTTCTCGCATTTTTTAAAAAATTTAAAAAAATGAAAACGCAATTGATAAATGCGTTTTGAAATTTTTTTTTTTGAAAACGCAATTACTATTTGCGTTTTTATTTTTTATTTTTTTTTGGGAAACACACATACTACTAGGTACGTTTTTAGATTTTTTTTTTTCACTACTAGGAACGTTTTTTCCTTCTTCATTTCTTTCAGACATTGTGTGATGGAGAAAAAATGGCAGCCCCAAGAAAAAGAAATGAGTGATGGAGAAAATGGCATTGAAGAAAGACATTGTGTTGGGGATATGAGGTTGCCACCTGTCACTCCCCGTTCCCAGAATACGTATATTTTAATACGTGTACTGCTTGAATGTATTTATTTAATAATTATCATGCATTTGTTCTGTATTTAATTCCTTTAATTTTATGCTAATTATTTTTCTGTATTTTATTTTCTGTTTTTGCTTTGCTCTTAGGTTCGGCTTGGGTTGGTTTATTTTCGGATTTTGGTGGTTCATCATGAACCCGACCAACCCCCTACCTACCATCATTCCATTTAAGCCCCAACCTTCTCTCTTCATTACTTCTTCTTTCTCATTTACTCTTTTTCTTTCTCATTTACTCTTTTTCTTTCTCATAACTCTCTCCACCTACCAAACCCATAGGCAAGTACATCTTGCTCCACATGAGAACCCATATTTTTATGGTTCATTTATCTGCCTCTCGTGATCCTAAGACAGTTTAGAACTTGACATTTTGCATTTTAAAGTTTCATTTTTAGTAGATCTAAAAATTACCATTTTCGGATTTTGTGAGTTTTGATCTATCAAACTTCCTTATTTTCAAGTTTCGTTCATTCCAGATTGTGAGATTTGTGTTATATGCCATTCTGACCTATGGAATCCCATTTGGGCTTAGACTGAAAGTTTCATAGGAATTGGAGTTCTGGAAATTCTTACGCTCACTTTATACGTGCCCGCGTAATATCGAGCTCTACGCCCACGATCAATCGTGTCAGCGTGAATTTGGATTACGCAAGTCTACTATTCTGGCTTGACGTATTTCCTTTACACGTATTCATTCATGCGTAAACATTATACAAGATTCATGCGTAATGCTACTCTTTGCGCATATTCATTCATGCGTAAACTTTAATCCTTTACGCGTACATATTTTACGCGTAATGCTATCCTTTACGCGTAATGCTATCCTTTACGTGTCACGTCCCGATTCCGTCGAATCGATAGTCGTCCCCCGGGCGTGATGTCGTGCGAACCTAATTTGCGATCGCACAAGGCATAGTCATAAGGCAATCCGAGATACGAGATCTAAGAGAGTACGCAGACAAATTGAATCACACAATAAGTAAAGGAACTTGATTCTTTATTGATAATGAACATCATTTACAGACTCCGGTACAAGACTCATTGCCGCGCGGGCTACAACATGACTCGATTACAAAAGAGTGCCGATGAGATAGTCGTTCCATACATTGCACACATCCCTCAATATACACAAGTACTCCAGTGACCTGGATGGGAGGGACGCTGAGTCAACTTCCTTGGACTGTCGAGAGCCTTCAAAAGTGGAGTCGCAGAGAGAGAGAGAGAGGGAGAGTCTTCGACGCACGGCCGCAGCTTCAAAAGTCACGAACGTCGCCGAGCTTGTTGGCGCGTCCTTTCTTGTTCGCGGGACCTACAAGGAGCGAGGATCAGCACAGAACACATGTACTGGCGAATGGCTAATTAAAATTCAAGCTCTGCATTTGCTTCAAGAAGTTTCGTAAACATGTTAGCTAGCTATTTCAATGATTTTTCTAGCCATCCTGCTCGATTTGCATGTTAACATGTTTTGAGGCAAGCATATGAAATTGTGTAACATTAAGCAACTATCACATTCATCCCGTGTCCCGTGCACTTGTTAAGCAATAAAGAAGGGGTGTGAAGGCCACTGGCAATGTCAAGCCATCTCGGACTATAGCTGAGTTAGACGGCGACCCTTTCGCGTCGGGTAGCGAGCCTTGTGCGAAAGTTCCCGCATAACTCGCGCCGATGAAGGGCTGGCGTTTGCTATACACTCGTTCCTCCCGGACCGAATCGGTCCCTTGGCCTAGGTAACCGTTCGAGGAAACTACACCTTGTCGACAAGTTGTCCAATGACCGTTTTTCTTTGAACTTATTTGATTTACTCATTTAGCCGTATCGTTGCGATAAACGTTAATCGATTCATTCATTGTTTAGCATAGACCAAGTATGATTGCATAAGGAAGCGTTTTTCTTTTTTCGAAACCGGCAGTTCGATGACAAGTGTTTTGTAAGGAATCGTGCAACGATTTCTTTGATTCTACACTATTATGACAAGCATTCATTTTACTTCACATATTGAGCTTTGAAGTAGAGGGACGAGGCAAAAGAGGTCAGCCACTCGCCTTAGGCTTGCTTCAAGCGAGCGACCGGTTGGCTGTGCTGCCGTCGCCTACGCAATCACCTGCAATCGCATAATGTAGCCTCCCTTCCCGAAATTTTTGAAATATTTTATTATTATTATTTATTTGATTTAAATAGTGAATTTAGAAATTTTTTAAATAATCTTTAATTAGTTTTTACGGTAGATGATTTTAGCCATAGTTGAGATTTGGAGTACAAGACGACTAGGAATCATGGCACGGATAGCGCAGTAGCGTGCCTTGACTAGTGTTTAGCCATGGTAGGGGAAGGCCGAGCCATAGTGATGTCCTAACTAAGAAAACCAGGCCAAGTTGCGACTTAACCCTATAGATAGTTTTAATTATTTATTAATTATATTATTGACCTGTAGGAGGCCCGTTTGTGTCGATTTAGCCCGATCTGGGCCCGAACCGAATCCAAGCCATGTGGGTATGCAGTGAGACTAGGGACGGCCTTGTAGTCATATTTTATGTGTGTACAATTATTCCTAAATTATTTTAGGCATTGATGTGCATTTTAAATTATTTAAATAATTGCACAAAATTGGTATTTTATTATTAAATATTGTTTCACCATATCTGTCCAATTTTAGGATTATTAGAATGTGCATAGTAGTGTATACACCATTATCGGTTTATTTAATTTTAATATTATTATCTTGTTATTGAGGTTATTATTATTTAATAATATTATTCTTAGTTGTGGTTGTCAAATAAATGTATAATATATAAAATCATATTTATATAGGCCCTACTCTAGAAACAGATATTATTGAGGTTTATTTAGAAATTATTAATGTATATAAATAGGTGTGTGCGTGTACGTAGATATACTTGTTAATATTTCGTGATGCTAAATTGAGATATATATATGTGTGTGTGTGTGTGTATATATTTATATAAGATAAATTTATAAATTAACTATGTTATATATGTACTTGTATATAGGTATAGGTAAAGAAGAATATTTATAATATATGAAAATTAGGTTTTATACACACGTATATTTAATGTCACTGTATTTTCTTTAATGTAAATTTTGGTATATAAGAATTAAGAATTGGTTTTCAATATTGATATTTCTTAATATTTTATTGCTTGTATTTGTATTTATGGTATGTGTGCATATGTCAATATACGTATATATATACCTATATATATATAGGAACATATCTAATTAAAATTGTACTAATGGAATAATATATATATGTCATTATATAAGTGTATTTGCATATGTATATATATAATTATATATATATAAACATTCGTATATAGGTATATGTACGTATATAAATATACGTATATACGTATGGATTTATATATATGGTTCTAAATATATACTTATCTATGCTAATAAAAAGAAGGAAGATAAAACCCACATTTCCAATAAAACCTTTCCCCAGGCCCAGCCCGCAGGCCCAGGACCCAGCCCCTGGCCAAACGGACCAGCCGGGCCCAGAGTCCCCACCTCTGTTCTGTCTCGAGCAGACTCGATATATACGCAGGCGTATATATACAGCAGAGAGGACCCTCATCGAAAACCCTAAACTTCGACGCCCCATCCCTCGCGCGCGCGTGCACGCGTCCTCCGTGCCGCCGCCGTGGCGGCCGGCCGTTGGTCGGCGGCGACAGAGCCGCGCTCGCGCAATACAGTTAGAAGCAACAACAGCAGTTGCAGCATTGAGTGCAACTTCGAGAGGAGAATTCTTCCTCCACACTCGACGTCATCGCGAGCTATTTTCTCTGGTACAGCCCTGACATAATCCCTTTCAAGTTCCTTCAACTACTTTGTTTAAGATTCGCAACCTACACGATGAAAACGAGTCCCAAAGATCGCAAATATATCGATTTTGGACGATTAAAATGCTGTCCTGATCACCTCTGTTTCGAGGCAATTTTCGATCAACCCAGTAGTTATTTTTCAAAACTTTTTGAACAAATCTTTAGACAACATATAGGAGATGAAGACCCTTCTCGTAGATTTATTTTTTATCTAAAATAAGGAAAGATATTTGATTTCAAAATCCTAGAAAAACCCGTTTTCGAAAACTGAAAAATTGGAAAAATCCATCCGATACGACGTGCGACCCGCCAAACCGGGCAACATGGTCGCGCACCGAAGGCATTGAAAGGTGCGTAACAGCTTCGTGGTTGTGTGGGCTTTGGCGGAATTCAAATTGGTCGCGTGTGCGCGACGAATTTGATGTGTATCCGTCGAAATTCACCGTATCGTGCACTTTGCAAATTCTCTAATTACTTTGTGCACGCTCGTCAGATCGAGACAAAACTTATGCCAACAGAACCGTATCGTTTTTCTGGTCCTGTATGCCAAGTTTGGTCCGATTCTGAGACCGTTGATAAAATCATCGTTTTGCGGGCCCACGGTCCCACTCAATGGGCGATTTTGTGCACGGCCCGCCGGAATCCAACTCTGGACATACGGTTGGGTTCGTATCGGAAAACTGGATCCGTAGACATGTAGTTTGACGACTTTAGAGACCGTTGACTCTGGCACGCTTTTCGGTGCAAAGCGGGTCCAACGACGGACATCGTTTTTGCCCAAAATTATCGTTTTGCCCCTGTGTCCAGAATTGGGCTTAAGGACAGGCAATCCTAGCTAATTTGACTATTCTGAGAATGTTAGTACTGTTTATTTCAGCATCCGGAGACTTCTACATGTGTTGACTGTTTGTGGCTCATTGAGTGGTATGGTATTTTGGTTTCTCCAGCTAAGGACCTCAGGCAAGTGCACTTTCTGATTGCTTTCCGATTCATAGTAGTCTTTCCCTTTCATGTCTATACATATATCTTGCTGCTTGTTGACACGCTCGTCACACGGAGTAGTCGGAAGGGGAAATATCTTAGTTGGCATGTGGACTACCCAGAAAATATCCCAAGATGTCTATTCGCGAACAATAGCATCTGCATACGGCACGTGTAGATGCCAGATTTATCCCCTAGCCGTTCACATGTCGAAAAGGATATTTCACACCACCTAGATAGATGTCTTTTATTAGTTTTTCCTTGTTTATTTCTCTCTCGTGCTATGTCATCAGTTGTCTTTCAGCTTTCATATCTCATATGCTATTTTTATGTCTTGTTAATTCTATTGTGTTTTGCATTGCCGTTGGTTTGTGTACTTGTTCCAATCCTGACTGGATAACCAACAATTTTCAGGTTTAGCCGCGATCATTCTTAGCACTGGGAGACTTGGGTATGCTGAAGACGACCTAGAAATAGAAAACAGTTGTATAATTTTCATTAATTGTAAAGTCTTATATTTCCTTTAATTTTAAATGTTGTAAATGTTGTAATAAATTAGAAATATGAATGAGCAGCAAATGTTTATTTTTGAGCATTTATTTTCTTGCGGGTTTGACAGCGTTCTACCGCCGACTCTGCGGCGTAGGCTGGCTTGGACACGTCTCGTATCCGAAAAGTGGGTGCGGGTCGTGACACATAAGCAACTGATTAGAACACTGTACATTTCAAGGAATTTCGATATGAATGCGAGCTTGAAAACGCGTCACGAAAACCCATCGAAAACATTCACGAAAAGCGCATTCACGAAAACGAAAGCCAAAGCCAAATCAAGTGCGGCCTGAAAACCCGAGCAACGGGAGGTCTCTCTCGACTCAGCCGCAGAGCCAATCCTCGAGGCGCAACCCGCTGAATATGGGACTTGGTTCCGAAGAAGCCATTCCATAACGTGGAATGGATCTTAATTCAACCGTTCCCGTTCGATCGACTTGGCCGTTTCCGACCTATCGGTCCCGACAGAATCGATAGCGACGGTGTTCCTTTCTCGCGCACCCCGTGGTCGGAGACGGGGCACGATGTAGGGACGGGGCACTACATCATAACCAACTAATAAAAATTTTCGTCCTCGAAACTTAAAGATAGAACCTACCTCTACGAGAATAACGAAGGAAATTTCTCCTTAATTTTCGATTCAAGCTCCCACCTTGACTCTTCAACCGAATGGTTCCTCCAGAGGACGCGGACGAGAGGGATCACTCGATTATGCAGCAGCTTATCCTTGCGTTCTATGATTTGAACTGGCTCTTCGACGTAGGATAAGTCGGACTTTAGCTCCAGCTGGCCAAAATCTACCACGTGGCTCGGGTCGTGCACATACTTCCGCAGTTGAGAGACATGGAAGACATTGTGTACACCTTCAAGCGCCGGCGGTAAGGCAATTTTATAGGCCACTGGGGCGACCCGCTCGAGTATTTCGAACGGCCCAACAAATCTCGGATTCAATTTTCCCTTCGCGCCGAACCGAGTAACTCCCCGCATGGGCGACACCTTGAGAAATACGTGATCGCCAACTTGAAACTCGAGGGGGCGACGATGAACGTCTGCATAACTTTTCTGACGACTCTATGCGGTCTTTAATCTTTTCCAAATGAGCTGGATCTTCTTTACGGTCTGTTCAACCAGTTCAGGACCGAAAATCTGCCACTCTCCGACTTCGTCCCAGCAAATAGGTGATCGGCACTTGCGCTTGTACAAGGCTTCATACGGTGCCATTTGAATGCTGGATTGATAGCTATTGTTGTATACAAATTTGGCCAGCGGTAGATGATTGTCCCAGCTTGATTTGAAGTCAATTGCGCAGAGGCGTAGCATATCTTCGAGAATCTGATTGACGCGCTCCGTTTGGCCGTCGGTCTGAGGATGGTAAGCTGAGCTGAACTGCAACTTGGTACCCAGCGCCGACTGAAGGCTACTCCAAAATTGGGACATGAACCGTGAATCCCGATCAGAGGCGATAGATACTGGAACTCCGTGCAGCCGTACTATCTCATCAAGATATATCTACGCCAGACGATCAACGCTCCAAGTAATTTTGATGGCAATAAAATGCGCTGACTTGGTTAATCGATCGACGATGACCCAGATAGCATTATTTTCTCGCGACGTCTTCGGCAGACCAACAATGAAATCCATGCACACGTGCTGCCACTTCCATTCTGGAATCGCCAGATTCTGCATCTTCCCGCCCGGTCTCTGGTGCTCAGCTTTCACCTGCTGACAGGCCATGCAGTGCGACACGAAGAGTGCCACATCTTTTTTCATCCCGTGCCACCAGAAGTTTATGCGGAGGTCCTTGTACATCTTCATGCTACCGGGATGCAAAGTGTATTTCGCATAGTGCGCCTCCGACAGTATCTCCTTTCTGAGTTCTGAATCGTCCGGAACGCATAGCCTACCCTTTAATCGAAGCACGCCGGTTTCGTCTTCCGCAAAGTCTGTCGTCCTGCCCGTCGAGATTAGCTCTCGCACTTTCTTCAGGTATGGATCGTCCGTCTGAGCGGTCTTGATCTTATCACGCAAGCTCGGTTCTAACTGTAACTTTGCCAACTGCACATTCTGAAATCTGACTCGGAGCTCGATACCCATCTCTTCTAGGTCGCGTAGCAGTCGGGGGTCGATGGATAACGAGGCAATGTACTTCCAACTCAAAGCGTCTGCCACAACATTTCCCTTTCTCGGCGTATAGTCGATAGTCAAGTCGTA
The DNA here is from genome assembly GCA_029216955.1 of Iris pallida. NCBI lineage: Eukaryota > Viridiplantae > Streptophyta > Magnoliopsida > Asparagales > Iridaceae > Iris > Iris pallida. The sequence goes on from JANAVB010028196.1 coordinate 15,814,466, forward strand.
ATCTTTGATTAGTTCCAGCCAACGCCTTTACCGCAAGTTCAGTTCCTTCTGCGTGAATAGATACTTGAGGCTCTTGTGATCGGTATAGATCGTGCACGCCACGCCATAAAGATAGTGGTGCCACAATTTTAATGCGAACACAATCGTCGCTAACTCCAGGTCATGCGTGGGATAGTTCTTTTCGTACGGCTTTAGCTGTCGGAAAGCAAAAGATATCACCTTGTTCCGCTGCATCAGCACACACCCCAAGCCCTGACCGGACGCGTCGCTGAATATCTGGAAACCCTCACTCCCTTCTGGAAGTGCGAGTATCGGGGCCGAAACGAGCCTTAGCTTCAACTCTTGGAATGCAGCTTCGCAGTCGTCCGACCATTCAAATGCGACTCCTTTCTGGGTGAGGCGAGTCAGAGGCGATGCGATCTTCGCGAAAACTTTCACGAAGCGTCGGTAGTATCCCGCTAAGCCAAGGAAACTTCGAATCTCGCCGACGGATGCTGGCCGTTTCCAATCGACAACGGCTTCAACTTTCTTTGGGTCGACCGTAATGCCTTCAACAGAAATAAAGTGTCCAAGAAATGCGACGCTGCTAAGCCAAAATTTACATTTTCATTGCTTCGCGTATAGTTGATTTTCTCGAAGGGTCTGAAGCACGGTCCGCAGATGCTCAGTGTGTTGCTGCCGATTCTTCGAGTAGACGAGTATATCGTCGATAAAGACTACTACGAACTTGTCGAGGAATGGTCGAAACACCCGATTCATTAAATCCATGAAAGCGGCAGGGGCATTCGTTAGGCCGAATGGCATTACCAGGAACTCGTAATGGCCGTATCGAGTGCGGAAGGCAGACTTCGGCACATCGTCCAGCTTGATCTTGAGTTGTCACCCCCAGTTTTCAGAAATAGGGGTATTTTTGTCATTTTTTTATTTTTGAATATTTTGAAATTATTTATTTATTTATAATATTATTTTGGGGTTATTTGAGTCGGGTTCGAATTTTAGCTCAATCCGACTTGAAACGGGAACCCGGGGGGTAGTTTGACTCTAGTGGGACCCACATACTAGTTAGGCATGACTCACATGATATTAATTTTAGTCCATATGATATTCATTTTAGTTAGTAGTTAGACTAATTATTTATGGATAGGTTTAGTTTAATTAGAGACTTAAAACTAGACTAAAATGACCTCAACCTTTAACCCATTTCTAATTTAAATCAAATAGATTAGTGGAGGGCATTTTGGACATTCAAATAGGGGACACCTCACCCTTTTTGGGCAACCACCTATGGGGGGGGGGATAAGTGGTGAGTCATCATCTCTTCCATTTCATTTTATCCATCTATTTTCTCTCTCATGTTCTTCCCCAAATTTTAGAGAGCAAACCCATTGATTTCTCCACCAAATCAACCTCTCCTTCCACCAAATCTTCTTCATTTCTTCTCTACTCCATGAAAGGAATGAGCTAGCCAAGTTTGGGAGGATTCGGAGCTCGTTCGTGTCCTTTTGGAATCTCTACGTGTCGGTGTCGTGTCGGAAGGCTTTTTTCCTTTGAATCTCTCTTCCGGAAGGTATAATCTCTCCTCTAATCTATTCCTACATGCATATAGGAATATTTTGAACCCATAGGAGTGACTCCCATGGTTGTATCTCTATTTGTGTCCATTTCGTGTCCATTTGGAGGTCATAGGAGTGTCCTTTGTGTTGTGGTTGTGTCCTAGTGGGAAAAACTCCTATTTTGGACACTTGTATGCATATATATATTGTAGGAATGATTAATTAGTGTTTTAATCTCAGATTTATATTTTTAGAGAGTTGTTCCTAATGTGTTCTTTATAGTATCATATTGTATCATATTTATTTTATATTTAGATTGGTGTGTCTCTTTATATATATATATATATATATATATATATATATATATATATATATATATATTTTATATATATATATATATAAATATATATATATATATAAATATATATATATATATATATATATATATATATATATATATATATAGTGTCTCTCTCTATCTCTCTCTCTCTCTCTCTCTCTCTCTCTATATATATATATATATATATAGAGAGAGAGAGAGAGAGAGAGACTAGTTATATATATATATATATATATATATATATATATATATATATATATATATATATATATAACTAGTCTCTCTCTCTCTCTCTATATATATATATATATATATTTGTGAGTGGAATGTGCATATATATTTATTTGTGTGTGTGGATAGATGGTTAGAGAGTGAGGGAATGAGAAGGAAAGCAGCAGGAATAAGCAGTAAACAATAAGCAATAAGCAATAAGCAGTAAGCAGGAATAAGCAGTAAGCAGAAGCAGTGCAGGATGGTTTTTTTGGAGTTTTTGTGGTCCCGAAATATCCCCTTTTGAACCACCTTAGCCCCAAATACCTACTCCCACTTGTCAACCACATTTAGTACTACGAAACCCCTAAGTTAGAGAGTGTTATTAGTGTGTTAGATGGTTAGTGGAGTAGTGTTTATAGTGGTAGAAAATAAGGTTGGTCATGTTATGTTATATGTCATGTTAAGATACATTAGGGGGTTTGTGGTAGTTATTTGAGTTGGTTCTTGAGAGTTATTTTAGGAGTAGCATTCTAAGTTAGATGGGGGTTAGATAGATGATGTTTGTGAGGGAGAGTGAGTGTGGTTTAGAAGAAATGGGTTATGTTAGATGTGGTATCTTGATATCTCAAGATTACCTTAAGGTAATGTTGGGATGACCAACATGGAAGATAAGATGGATTAGATGTCCAAGAACCCTAGATTTCTTGGTTGGTAAACCCTAGATAGGATAATATCTAGCTACCCTAAGAAGCCTAGGCTAGTATCCTGAGATCTAGAAGGGTTTCCTTTGTAATGGGCAAGATATCGGGAATACCTTGTAAGGGTAAATATAAGGGGTATTGGGTAATGTAAGGTACTGGATTTCTAATTACTAGAAGGGATTAGAAATAGGTTGTCTTGGTATATAATGACTAGATGAGGGTAGTTTAGACTAGTCTTGACTCCCGTTGACCAAGAGTTGACTTTTTGACCCAAAGTTAACTTCAAGTCAACACTTGACTTAGAATTGACCGAAACCAAATCAGAGTTGACCAGTTGACTGAAAGGCAACTGTTAGTCAACATTTGACTTGTTTGACCTAGGGTTGACCAGGGTTGACTCAGTGTTGACCAGAGTCGACCAGAGTTGACTTTTTGACCAAAAGTCAACTGTAAGTCAACCTTTGACCCCGTTTGACCTAGTTTGACTTGGATTGACTCCCAGTGACCTGGTATGACCTAGTATAAACCAGTATGACCTAGTATGAGTCAGTTTGACCTAGATTGACCTAGTTTTGACTTAGACTTGCATTTATGACTTAAATTATTTCCTTTTCAGTATAAAACTCTGTTTGACTCATAGTATCTTATTTTAGGTCTGTGAATACTCTGAGCGTCTGTTCACCTTATCAGCTCAGGACCACAGGCGAGTACATTCACTGATAGTTTTTATTCTCTTGATATCTGCTATATCCGATTCAGTTGTAGTGTTATACTCGACTTCCAGTCACGACAGTTCACGGACTAGTATATGTTGGATCATGACATGGGATGTTATTCCTAGAGTTACATGGTATATTGGTACATATTCTGTCTTATTTCATTGTGTTGGTATAGACACCGATTTCAAAAGGGGACTTGCTACCCTCTTATGGAATCCCGTGTCATAACGTGTCATGTCCAGATCTATTGTACTATTCGGGGATGGGGGAGTTATTAGTGGTTGTGTGATCAAATTCCCACATGGTTCTATGGTACATATGGTTCATAGCTATACCCTCGCCTCACGACGGGTAAAGCCTTACCCTATACGGTTCATAGCTTTCCATGGTGACTGGCCTTATCGTTCTATTGTATACATGGTTCATAGCCAGTCGGATGGAAAGCCTGAGCATATTTTTCCCAAGCCGATCACATAACACACTAATAATTCAAGGCACCTTTTATATTTATTATCTTGGTGACTAAGTTCTGTTCGGGAGAAGGGTTACAGCCCCGGTCCTTGTTTGGTTTAGGGGTTGTAACTCGGCTTCCGAATAGTTCCCAAGTCGCCCAATACATTCATATCGTCGTCCTTTTTAGTACTCACATCATGATATGTATTTCCAGTTGATTTTGTCTTGTATTTCATTACACTGTCTCTTATAGAATTTTTCAATTCATATGGAACTGTTGTTGGTGTTTATCTTGCTCATTTTCCTGACAGGATACGTTGACAAATTTTACAGATGACTCTGAGACTGATTGCCCGACCTACTATAGGGTTGAGTCTGACGGAGTAGACTTAGACTGTGGCTTGTTGGTAGAGCCACTAGACTTTGCTCACCCTGAGTAGCTTAGTTTAGTTAGGATTTCCTGGCCTGCGAGCCGGTTAGTACATTTTTGTTTGTAGTATCTATTATATATTCTCTGAGACTCTGGATGTTTGTGTATAGCTCTGACTTGTGGATCTTGGACTCATTTTCTATTTTATCTATCATATTTCTCTTCCATACTATCTACCTTAGTTTTGTATTTGTGATTGAGACTGTATTGCTATGTCACCTCCATTCGGAGAGTATATACTGTACAGGTACCTTTATCTGTTTTAGTCGTAGTATTTACAGACCCTATATACAGCATTCTACCGTCGATACTGCGGTGTAGGCTGGACGTAACCACGTACTCGTGCCCCTCTTCAGGGTGCGGGTCGTGACATGAGTTGATGGTAACCCGAACGCAGATCAATTTTAGAGAATATCGTGGCTCCTTGAAGCTGATCAAATAGATCGTCTATGCGGGGCAGGGGGTATTTGTTCCGGACGGTAGCTTTGTTCAGCTCGCGTTAGTCGATACAAAGACGCATAGAGCCATCCTTCTTCTTGACAAACAGCACGGGCGCTCCCCAGGACGAGACGCTGGGTTGGATGAATCCCTTGTCGAGCAATTCTTGTAACTGTACTTTGAGTTCTTTAAGCTCTGCAGGGGCCATTCTATATGGGGCTTTCGAGATTGGTCGATTGTCGGGGAAGGTATCGATAGTGAACTCAATCTCTCGATCGGGCGGTATGCCGGACAGCTCGTCCGGGAACACATCGGGGAATTCTGCCACAACGTCGGTCTGACCCGCATTTGCATTATCATGTCGTATGTTTCGAACGGAAGCTAGATAGCCTTCGCACCCAGAATACAGCATCCGTCGAGCAGATATTACGGAGATCACCATGCAGGTCGGCAATGCCTCACCACACGAGCAGCAGAATTCAGGCACTCCAGGTATGCGGAATGTGACCTTCTTTTCAGCGCAGTCTATGGTTGCGTTACACAGACCGAGCCAATCCATCCCCAGAATGATATCGTAGTCCTTAATATTTAGAACTATCGCATCGAGACTGACCTTTTGACCATCTATACAGATGATTCCATCTTTGCAGACTAAATTTGCAGCTAGTGGCATGCCCGATGGGATGTTAACAGTGAGCTCGAGATCCAGCGGTATCAGGGGAAATTTGTGCTCGACAGCAAAGTCCGCCGATATGAAACTATACGTGGCACCTGAATCAAACAATACACGAGCAGGTTTATTATTGAATCGCTGTATACCTGTCACGACAGTGTCAGATGCGAACACTTCGTATCGAGTCATGGGTAGACGCGGCCCTGAGCATTAGGACGACGGTCTTGGCCATTCTGTTGTGCGGTCGGTGGAGCCTGAGGTGCTTAGCCTTGGTTCTGATGGTGTTGTCGTGGGCGCTGGTTTGACTTCTCCGGGAAGTCGCGTACGATATGATCAGCTCGGCCGCACCCGAGGCACGTACCGTTCTTCAATCGGCACTCGCTGATCAAGTGCCCCTCTTTGTGGCAGAAAGTGCAAACTACTCGATCCTTCGTCTGGTTGCCGCCTCCATTGCCGCAATTTTGATGCTTGTGTGCGTTGTTGCCTCCCGCATTACTATGGCGTTTGTTATTAAAGTGAACAGCGCCGATAGTAGTAGGAGGGTACTCGGACTCCAGACGGAGGGCATGGTTGAGTGCCTCGCCCATGGTTTTGTATTCGGGCACCAAAAAATGAGTACGGATAGTTGAACGCAGGCCCACTTCGAATCGTCGAGCTCGACTTGCAGTGGCTGGTAGATAATCTCCAGCAAACTTGGCCAATTTGTTGAATTCGGCCGCATACTGTCGTACAGTCATATTCCTTTGTCTCAATTGCATAAACTCATTTTCTTTCTCCTGTCGCACGGCTGCTGAAAGATATTCTGTCTCAAATGCACTTTTGAATGTAGTCCAGGAAATTGCCGCCGTCTCGTCTTCACGTCGAATAGCCCGCTTCTGCACAGCCCACCAATCGTGGCGTTCATTCGAAGTAGAAGTTGAGCACACGCGACTTTCTTCGAGTCCTCGACACCCAGAAGCTCAAACTTGTCTTCCAGCTCCTCCAACCAGTCAATCACCATCGAGGGATCATCTGTGCCGTTGAAGGAAGTGTGGCAGCTTTTAGTGAAATTTGACACGTCGAAGTTAGAACTTCTCGGTGCTGCAGGTGAGAGCACGGGCGCCTCTGGTTCGACTTCGTTGGATCGAACCGCAGGCTGGGTCACGGTAGGCGTCATCGTTGAATTGTTGTTGTTGTCTACGACCGACTGTACGATCTGCTAGAGGGTATTCGGCTGCTGCTGCAGCTTGAATTGAGCCTCGAACCGATTCTCAAATTGAGTCTGACAATATCACGCCCCGATTCCGTAGAATCGATAGTCGTCCCCCGGGCGTGATGCCGTGCAAGCCTAAGTTGCGCTCGCACAAGGCATAGTCATAAGGTTATCCGAAACACAACAACAAAAGAATGTGCTGAGTAAATTGAACACACATTATAGAGAAGGAAATTCAATCTTTATTGATAATGAACATCATTTTTACAGACTCGATACAAGGGCGCCGCGCGGGCTTTTTACAAACTGACTCCATTACAAAATAAACGTCGACGAGATAGCCATTCCATACATTCATCCCTTGTTTATACAACCAAAATTACAAAACCACCTGGGATGGTGGGAAGTCGCTCCATCTGTCTTCGATCTTCAACAACGAAGTCTTCAAAGGTTTGATCCAAGCTTCGATGCACGGACGAAGCTTCAAAACACACGAGCGTTGCCTCCCTTCACGTAGCACGCTCCTCCAGATCTATCGCACCTGTAGAGAGAGCGAGGATCAGTACAATCAACATGTACTAGCGAGTGGCTAATTAATTTCCAGGCTCTCATTTGGTTCAAGAATAGAGATAAAATCATACAACTTGCTTTTAGTGGTCTTTCTAGCCATCCTAGACATTTTCATAAGAAGCATTAAGTTACACCAAGATTTTCTCCGGCAGAGCGCGCCGTGCGACATAAAACTTACCATCACTTTCCATGTTAGTTGATAACAATTTATGTCAAGTGTTTGACATGGAGGTCACTGGCATTAACTAGCCATCTTGGACATAGCCTGGTAATACGGGACCCTTGCAACGCAAGTAGCGAGCTCCGATGCAAGTCCCCGTCTTACCGATTGCCTATTATCCAGCTCGGCTATAACCTGTTTCTTTCTAGGCCGAGTCGGTCCCGTGGCCCCGGGTTGCCGCTCGAAGAAACCATCGCCCTTGTCGACAAGTTGTCCATGACTTGGTAGGTTAACAAGGTATATTTGGGGTACCGTTGTGGCTTGTTATGTAATCGATTCATTTAGTTGTTTTGCAGGCCCAAAATAATTCTATCTCTTTTCTACACAATTCATCTTTTCTCTACTCAAACATAGGACTTGTGTTTTCTAAGCGAATCAATCCATTTCATTACCATTACCCAAGTTCTCATTTTTGAAATAGAGGGTCGAGATGAAGGAGGTCAGCCACTCACCTTGAGTTTTTGCTTGAGGAGAGGGACTTGTTGGCTGCACAAGACGTCGCCTACGCGATCACCTGAAATCGCACAAGCAACCGATTAGAACACTGTATTATTCAAGAGTTTAATAGGAGATGCAAGTTCGAAATGTAAACCATAAAAACCATCGAAAATATTCACGAAAACGCATTCAGAAAACCAAAGCCAAAACCAACGCAAGCGGCGTGAAAAGCAGAGCAACGGGAGGTCTCTTCCGACTTAGCCGCAGAGTCAATCCTCGAGGCGCTATCCGCTGAATATGGGACTTGGTTCCGAAGAAGCCATTCCATAACGTGGAATGGATCTTAATTCAACCATTCCCGTTCGATCGATTCGATCGATCCCGATCTATCGGTCTCGACCGAGTCGATAGCGACAGTGTTCCTTTCTCGCGCACCCCGTGGACGGACAACGGGGTACGATGTAGGGACGGGGCACTACACCAAAACCAACTAAAAATAAGTTTCGTCCTCGAAACTTAAGAACAGAACCTACCTCTATGAAAATAATGAAGGAAACTTTTCTTTCATCTCTGACTCGAGTTCCCATGTCGACTCTTCTACCGCATGGTTCCTCCAGAGTACGCGAACAAGAGGGATCACTCGACTTCGCAGCAGCTTATCCTTGCGTTCTAAGATTTGAACTGGCTCTTCAACGTAGGATAAGTCGGACTTTAGCTCCTGCTGGCCAAAATCCACCACGTGGCTAGGGTCGTGCACGTACTTCTGCAGCTGGAAGACGTGGAAGACATTGTGCACACCTTCAAGCGTCGGTGGTAGGGCAATTTTATAGGCCACTGGGGCGATCCGCTCGAGTATTTCGAACGGCCCAACGAATCTCGGACTCAGCTTTCCCTTCGCGCTGAACCGAGTAACTCCTCGCATAGGCGACACCTTCAGGAACACGTGATCGCCCACCTGGAACTCAAACGGTCTTCGATGGGTGTCGGCGTAGCTCTTTTGCTGACTCTGTGCAATCTTTAGTCTTTCCCGAATTCGCTTGACCTTTTCGACAGTCTGTTCCACCAGCTCCGGGCCGAGTATCTGCCGTTCCCTGACTTCATCCCAGCAAATGGGCGATCTGTACTTCCGGCCGTACAAAGCTTCATACGGCACCATTTGGATGCTGGATTGGTAGCTATTGTTGTATGCAAATTCTGCCAGCGGTAGGTGGACGTCCCAGCTTGATTTGAAGTCAATTGTGCAGAGCCGTAGCATGTCTTCGAGAATCTGATTAACGCGCTCTGTTTGCCCGTCGGTCTGAGGATGGTAAGCTGAGCTGAAATGCAACTTGGTACCCAGCGCCGACTGAAGGCTACTCCAGAATTGCGACATGAACCGTGAATCCCGATCAGAGACGATGGATACTGGAACCGTGCAGCCGTACTATCTCGTCAAGATAAATCTGCGCCAGGCGATCGACGCTCCAAGTAACTTTGATGGCGATAAAATGCGCTGACTTGGTTAATCGATCGACGATGACCCAGATGGCGTCGTTCCTCCGTGGTGTCTTTGGCAGGCCAACAATAAAATCCATAGTGACGTGATCCCACTTCCACTCCACTACACCAAAAAGGTCCTTTTGGAACGCTAAAATTCCATTCCAAATAATTTTAGGCACACCTATATTCCGTGCCTATTTATGGGCTGCCAGATTTGTTGGAACGGAATAAAGGCATTTCTGTAAACATTTATTGGAACGCTTTTATGGTGTTCCAATATTGGAACATCGATAAAGCGTTCCAAAAAAGAGTTACAACAAAACATTCCAAATTACTTTTTTCCCACTTATTGGAACGGCTAAAAAGAGTTCCAATATTGGAACATTAGAAACACGTTCCTAAGAAAAGCATCCCAGAATACTTTTCTTGCCCAATTTTGGAACACCTAAAAAGTGTTCCAGTTATATATATATATATATATATATATATATATATATATATATATATATATATATATATATATATATATATATATATATATATAACTGGAACACTTTTTTATAAATGGAACACGTGTTATTATATATATATATATATATATATATATATATATATATATATATATATATATATATATATATATATATATGACTGTCCACATCATTTGAAATTGCATACGTGTAGCTTGAAATAATATATAGCTAGCATAAATACTATGACTTACAAAACCTGTAGCGCTCCAAGAAATTTTATAACAATGAATAACAATTGACACAATCTTGTAATCATCTTGAGAATATATAAATGTAGAACTCACAAAAATATAAAATGAAAGTAAACGAACTTCCATAGTACAAGTGCATAGAGAATAGATAATGTTAAAGCTACATACACAAAGCAGCCAATGTCTTACATAAACATTGTAAGTTTAATACAAGTTGTCTACCACACCAAAAAAAAATATCCGAGAGCTGTGAAAATAATGAGTCTTTGACACTTGATGTTCTTGTTAGTGAGCGTAGGCCCTGGAACTATGATAACCGAGGAAGCAAAAAATGTGACGTCATGTATACATTTCAAAGATTGTTAAAAATATGATAAAATAATTTGATTACAATTAAGAACTTAGTCATTCAACAAAGGCACATAAAGAAAAAAATAATGAACAACCATGAATTAGTGCAATAGAAAAAAGTTTTCAGCTTTAGTCTAAACTGAAGTGAAGAAGAAAGAAAAAATTCATTGGTGAATGTGAGTGTTAGTGAGTTGTGCATTGTGTATGTTGGTGTCCAAGGACGTGATTGTTGCTTAAACTCCTAACGGACAGTACCCAGAGAAAAATAACCGAGACTGCAGGCAAGAACATATAATAAGATGAGAATATAAAGCAAAAGTGTGCATATATACACAATTTGAAACCAACTTAAGGAATATGACTACATAGAAATGTCCAAAGGTGAAGTGCAGAAACAAGACATAGAGAATTAGTTCAAAATAAAAGAAACAACCTCTGGAAAAGGTCTGCAGAAAATCAATGTGTGTACAGGTCTGAAGAAAGAAGAAAAAAAAGTTTCTTCAAACCTATGTACCCTGGCCTATGTACTGAAGTCCAAAAGATGCTAGAGGGCTGGGGATATTCATGATGTGTGATGTCTTTATTAGTATAAAGTATTTTAGTTTAGCAAAGCAACATACCTTATCAGTTTAAACTTGAGCAATCAATTCATCATCTTCAACTCTGTCACCAGGTTCCGATACCATATGCAATGAATGAAGGTCCAAATCAGTATCCATACAATGTTCAAGAATATACACCACATTCACATGTTTGGGAAATTTATAAATTGGATGATACTCATCTAAATTCTAGCAAACTGACCAGTCAAAACTTAATTAAAACTAATAGTGTATGTGGGTGTTTACCTATGTTTCAGCAAATAGAGAGCAAATGTGAAGTCTTGCTCAAGTTGTGAACCTATGAACCTCAAGGCATAACAAGCTTAGCACACTAAAATGTCATAGAAAAGGAATGGTATAGAAAATATCATTTAACTACAGATCTGGCATGTCATGTACATTACACATGAGTCTTAAGTGGACAAAGAAGGCATGCACATAAGTAACTAACACCCTTTCTTGATATGTTTCACATTTGTGTATTGATGACAAACCAATGTGTTGTGCTACCAAATATGATGGCCTATATGCTAGAAACCATGGACAATCCGAAAATTAATGTTTTGTCGGTGTTACATCGTGTTACAGACAACCACCATTCCTAAATACATTAGGGCACAACAAAATCAATTCCTTTCCTGTCACCGTGTCCATATCATGCCCCATCTTTCCCTTAGGGGAACAATTTGCAGTTCTCATAATTCGCACAACCAATAAAAAGTTGCAAAAGAGGCTTGCAACTAATAGATCTTGCCTAAACAACCTCTGGAAAAGGCCTGCAGAAAATCAATTCCTTATCAACATTGTCTCTATTAACATCTCTTAAGCAAAAAATTGTTTGTAGCAAGTAAAATAAATAAAAAAAGAATCATAACTTCTTATACCATATGAGGCAGGACATTCCATGCAATTGTATCGGTCACTGCAGTAAAAATCCAATCAGCTCCCCAAGAAGCATTTTTCCGGTCATTTTGGCGGCCAGGGATTCTGTCTATTAGGGAATGATCCAGGAAATCATGAAGCAATGACCGACAACAGAACCTGTTTAGTAAAGGATAATAAAATTGTAAATATACCAGAAAGAAATGCAAGATGTACTGTCTAGTAGTAGTTACTTTTTAGCAGAATGAAATACACTACAACAAAATAGGTTAATAGCGACACTTTCTTTATGACACTTTTTAAATAAGTGTCATTAATTTTCTGTAATGATGACACTCTACAAAAACGTGTCATTGTAATTAGATATTTATTATAATCTATGACAGTGATACGGACACAACACCTATTTTGGTGTACACTCCAGAAATTGAGGTAGTAGTATCCTTTGCTTTGTATTTTAAGTTCCAGTATTTATTGTATAATGTATGTGTTTTGATATATGATTTGCATGTGGAAATAGATGGATTTCTGTTATATAGTTTATGGTCAGTTTAATAGTTTTTCTATTCTAAGAAGAATTAGTTCAACCAAATCAGTATCAAAAAGCAAGGATTTAGATGTTTTATGTATAATGCAGTTTGCATGGTGACCTCTGCTCAGAGAGATGTCACGTATCAACAACAATGGACAATCAGAATCAAATAGTAATTTATGTTACCCCTTTTTAACTGAAATATGATGGAGTTGTCAATTTAACTCGATGACAAAAATTATATATTCATTGAGGGTTTCTCAAAGTATCCGTGAATGAAAGCTTTTTCAATGTACTGAAGAATATTGTTGCTCCAATTCATGGAGGAAGAACTCTTTAATTTCAGGAAGTAATACTTTAGTATGGGTTTTATACTATCATCTTTATATATGACCTTGTTTTCAGGACAAGGTAAGTCCATTCTGAACTTAAGTGAATTTTCATCTTAACTACAAAATATGGAATACTTGTTTTACCTGGGCCTATATGTAGAATAGACATGTAGTCTGGAGTGGTCAGGCAGTTGGGCAGGTGTTGGAGGAAATCATGATTGGTTTAGACAGGAAACGGAGGAATGGGTGTTGTTGATGGTCCTAGTGTATTCTCGAGTGTCCGTAGCATGTCCGATACGTGTCCGACACAACACGGTCCCTATTTTTGGAGACCGTGCTTCCTAGTGATTCAGGCATCTAGTAACTTTTCTAGTTGTATAGATAAGGAAGAATATGGTAGGAGAGAAGTTGGTACTTTATACCTGTTCAATCGAAGGGAGATAGCCACCAACATCTGGAAATATGGTACCATCATCTGATATTCCACCGTCACCTCCAACTCCAACAGGAATGTCGTCACGGTCCATCATGTAAAGAATATCATATACATGGTTTAGAGCATGTCCAGCATCACCCCATGCATTTGCATTAATAGTAACTGCCTGCAATAAAATTAAACGTTATGTTATAGAAAATAGATTTAGGAAAAACACCAGTGGACTTGTAGAACACTCTTTAGTTGCAGCACAGTTTTGCAAGAACTATACCATAACTAGATAGATGCAGGACAACAAAGGTTTAAAATTTAATTCACCAGCCTCACTGAAGTCATCACCATTGTCTTAATTGACAAAACGAACATTGAAGCAAGACATTCAAACAATAAGAAGTTCTTCCAAGTACAAAGACATCCTATAGCTTTAGTTTCATTTGTAGATCATTTCAGTTTACAGTTCCAACTAGTTAAATCTCAACAAATTAACCTACGTCAACGGTCACTGCTAGAGTTTGCAAGCTACTAATCACACAACATTTTACCAACATGACTGAAATGTTATATTGCTGCGGGAGATAAAAGGTCTAGATATCCTAAGGATCATCACAACAGAAAAAAGAACTGATAGATTAGACAGACAACATAAAGCTGCAAAAATGTGAACGAAAGAGGAGTGGGTCAGTAAATCTTAAGAGTTGTGTTACATGGAACATCACGCTATCTCATGAAATTTCAAAATAGTAAATCACTATTTGTTACATGGAACCAGTGATATCTCTGATAAAGATGCATTCATCTCAATAGTACTAAACATGCTACATATTTTGCATAAAACTCGACTTGTATTTTACTAGTTCTTCTTGCATAAGTGTAATTAAACTAGCATTTACGTACTGTTATCCAAGATGTTCATCCTCAAGAGGGGGGCAAATAGTGTTTAATTTTATATGGAATTTGTAATTAAATTTTGCAATTAAGCAAAAATTAGCATGCAACGTAAGATGAAAACTTGATTAAAATAAAGAAAGTAAAGATGAGAAAGAGATGGAGGACAAACAAAAAGTGATTTCAAAATACAGTTCGAAAGTTGTCAACTAAGAGATCATTGAGTTAGTTATGGACAAGCAAACGAAACCAATAACAAGTATCCAGTATATGTAAATTCACAAAACAGGTTAAATTGGTCATAAGCCAGATATGTTGCATCATGGGACCTTCTCATAGAAGCAAGGGTGGAACCAGGAATTCGGGCCGCCTTAGGCTAAACTAAAAATATCTTTATGATTTTTGGAGCAATGGGCTGCTGTATGTGGGTTGGGTAGTTGGGCTAGGCTGAGATAAGAGTTGCGCTAGGCTAGGATAAGTTTCGGCTAAACTCTGGTGTCATATGAAAAAAAAATAAAAAATGGTTGGGCAAGAGCCCACCTAAGCCCATACATAGGTCCACCCATGCATAGAAGATTGTGGAAGGATGGTTCTTCAATTACTATAAAACACCTCCTGTTCCTTGTCAAACTTTCAACAAAATGTTAAGAGCATCGCAGAATCAGCAATTCTGAACTTCCACTAGATACCCATTAGGAATGGCAGCAAACTGGAACGTGGAATCCATATTCCAAACTTCCAACCACCATTCGACCAATCATCCCTTCCTACCGAATTAATATTAAACATCAAACATTATAAGTTTCTAGGATTCGTTGTACTTTTATCCACATCCACCTTTAATATTAAACTGAATTGTGCTTGCAAATTCACTTTATGTTTTGTCAAGCTTACTTGACATGCATGTCACAAGATGGATGGGATATATGAATGAAATCATGTTGATGTTCCAACTTCCAAGTATGCAATTATTTGGCATGTGCTAATTAATTTAGAATGAGTATTTTTCAGTCCAGGCTTTTGACCTTGTGGACATGCTATAGAAAGAGCAAGAGATGCTACTTGTTGTGATAAAAAAAAGTTACTGGTATTGATTGAACACATCCAGTTCTGTGCACATATCTCACTGATTTGAACCACATAGGTACACCTATCTCATTGATACTCACCCTTCAGATTTCACACACCCTTCATATTTATTTACTGCACACTCAGAAACTTGCACACAGTTCTGCAGACACTTCATACCATCACTTCACATAGATAGACATCTATACAGGGACACAGATATCTGCTACTCATGGACACACACATATTTGATACAAGTTGCAGTTCACTCTCTGATACCTACATATAAACACCTATCTGCACATAACTCCTCACGTACACCGGATACATTTACCAATTTCAGCCTAAAACTCTTCTATCCACTCGACACAGATACTGCACACTGGACTTAGTATAATCCTGTACACATAATACACTCTTCAACTGACTGATGCTCTCTGCAATTCCTACTGCTCTATACTCTGAACATAGAGAATACTCCAATTCTTGTGTTTGTGATACACCCATATTGATGCACATTTATCCATTCATGCTGACACAAACTAGACCACACACTGATACCCTTTTATATATATATATATATATATATATATATATATATATATATATATATATATATATATATAAAGTAGGCAGTATGTCTATGCACTTGATTAACATTGTGTTGCTGGTAAGCCTTTCACCAAGAGGTTCTATAGGACCAAAGGACCTCACAAATTTTTTCATATTAACTTCTCGGCTATTTTGTTTCCTGACCGTATTTCAATATTTTGTAGGCTGGGTCTTTTATAATCCTTTGGCTCATAACTTACTGCTTAGTATCTCTAGTACTATTCAGGTTTTGCATATTTGTTGAGAAGTCCGTAATTGATTCTGACAAGTGACACACACATTTCCTCCATTGTCATTGCAGGTGCATTATTCATGCACACCTGAAGAAGTGCAGCAGCATTTCCAGTCTTGTGGAATAATGAGCAGAGTTACTATTCTTATTGACAAATTCGGTCAGCCAAAGGGGTATGCTTATGTGGAATTTTTGAAAGTTGAGGCTGTACTTGAGGCTCTTCATTTAAACGAATCTGGATTACATGGCCGCCTAAGATCACTACATGGTTTTGCATACCTAGATAAAGAACAAACTCAAAAGCAAATAATTTTTTGAACATTCCTGTAACCAATAAACCAGATTTATTGAGAAAGAAGCAGAGCCAGATAACATACCCAAGGTCAACCTGTGACATGATGTTTGGAAAATGGACATGTGATACCACATCTTCTTCTTTCGTAGGTAGGTGCATGGAGTACCAGTTTTCTTATAGTCAAGATATGTATAGATTAAGGAAAACATAAATGCACCAACTTTAGATCTACAAATTTTGGGTTTATTCCCTTCTCTACTCCACTTTCGAGTTTGTGCTTGGGTAGTGGAAAGAAAGAATCACCAGTTGTCAAATGAATTCCATTAGCTTGGTAACTTTGTATCCAACTGATAGTGGTTCAAATAATAATACATGATCTAAAAAGCCTCGACAGATGACATTTATCTAAAGCACGAGCTGGAGAGTCAATGACTACCAAAATAATGATAAAAGGACCAAAGATGGTCTTTGAGGCAAGGTTCCTAATATTAGAATTGGATCGTTCATCTGAACATCAGACATCAGTGGTTTTAGATTGGAGTTTCAAAGTTCTTAATTTCGAAAAGCCAAAAGCCAAATCATAAGAAGTTAATCTAAAAACTAATCACACTTCTTATGATTTTACTTGAGCCCAATATCAAACTAATCAAACTTAACAAGACACTTGAAACCAAAAGAAGACAAAAGAATACCAAAAAAGAAACTTCTCTTGGAAGTTTCATCAGTAACCTGGTGGTCGTTGTCCTTATTGGCAATTTGGATCATAAAATCAAGCGCCATCTGAACCCAGACTCCATTCCATCGACCCTCTTCCCTATACCCCACTACGCCGCGATCACCGCCGCTGCGACCTCCGACGCGTCGTCCAACTCTATGTCCTCCAGTTGCTCGACAAAACGTCCAGGTCTCTTTCTATAGCACTAAGGATGCGATGTTTACCAGTTTGATAATCTCTTTCTATAGCACTAAGGATGCGAAGTTTACCAGTTTGATAATCTCTTGGAGGATGTAGGTGACCTGGTAGTCGTCGGAGTCCCACTGGTCAGAGGATGAAAAAATAGATAGAAATTAGGGTAGAAATTAGGGTTTTCAATAAAATCAATGAAACCATAATTTTCGAATAGAAACCATGCAGAAATTACGAAATAATAAGGACAGAAATTAGGGAAAAAACCCTTGTCCCCGGCGGTGGAGGCTATTTGTCTAGCGATGGAGGCTATATTACTGGCGATGGACGATCTACCCGAAGACAAGGTTTCGGCTGTGGTCGTCGACAGAAATCAGGTCTCTGTTGTTGGCTCTTACTTCGATTGCTCGGCTCTGTTGTTGGAGGAGAAGAAGATAACATGTGAAGAAGAAGATGAGGAGGAGAAGAAGGGGAGGGAGATGGAAATTGAAAAATGAGAGCAGAGAATAGCGAAGGCACTTTTGTTCGTTTGGGGCAAATGAAGAAAGGAGAGCGGGAAAGTAAAAGAATAGAACGGGCTTCGTTGGATGCTTTCTTAAGGTCACGTGACCTCACCTGAATTGATTTTTTATCATTTGGAACAGTTTTGGAATGGTTTATGTGTGTTCCAAATTAAATATTTTTTTATTAAAAATAAAACTATAATATTTGGAACATTTTTTAATTTTGGCACAGTTTTCTTCCGTTCCAAAATCTAGGCACACTAAATAGGCATTCCAGATTGAAATACGTTTAGTGTTCCTAATTAGCTATTTTGGTGTAGTGCTCGGGAATAGCGAGGTTCTGCATCTCCCCGCCCGGTCGCTGATGCTCAGCTTTTACCTGCTGACAGACCATGCATTGCGACACGAAGAATGCCACATCTCTCTTCATCCCGTGCCACCAGAAGATCGTACGGAGGTCCTTATACATCTTGGTACTGTCTGGATGCAAGGTATATTTCGCACAATGCGCCTCCGACATTATCTCCTTTCGTAGTTCTGAATCATCCGAAATACATAATCGGCCATTCATTCTCAGCACGCCGGTCTTATCTTCCGCAAAGTCGGTCGCACTACCTGTTGAAATTCGCTCGCGCATTTTCTTCAGGTACGGATTATCCTTCTGAGCGGCCATGATCTTTTCCAGCAAACTCGGCTCTAACTGCAGCTGCGCCAACCGTATATCCCTGAATCGAACGCGGAGATCGATGCCCATTTCTTCTAGATCTTGTAGTAGTCTGCGGTTGATGGATAGCGAGGCAAGATATTTTTGACTCAGAGCGTCCGCCACAACATTTTCTTTGCCCGGAGTGTAGTCGATCGTCAAGTCATAGTCTTTGATCAGTTCGAGCCAGCGCCTCTGTCGCAAGTTCAATTCCTTCAGAGTGAAGAGATACTTGAGGCTCTTGTGGTCGGTATAGATCGCGCACGCCACACCATATAGATAGTGACGTCACAATTTTAATGCGAACACAATCGCCGCTAACTCCAAGTCGTGCGTAGGATAGTTCTTCTCGTGCGGCTTCAACTGTCTAGAGGCGAAGGATATCACCTTGTTTCGCTGCATGAGCACACATCCCAAGCCCTGGCCTGAAGCATCGCTGAATATCTGAAAACCCTCTGGCCCATCCGGAAGTGCGAGTATAGGTGCCGAAATTAGTCGCTGTTTTAGCTCCTCGAATGAAGCTTCACAGTCATCCGACCACTCATACACGACTCCCTTTTGAGTGAGGCGAGTCAGTGGCGATGCAATCTTCGTGAAGTCTTTCACGAAGCGTCGATAGTATCCAGCCAAACCAAGAAAGCTTTGAATCTCACTAGCAGACGCAAGCCGCTTCCAATCAGTAACAGCTTCCACTTTCTTCGGGTCGACTGCAATGCCTTCGGACGAAATGATGTGACCAAAAAAGGATATGCTGCTTAGCCAAAATTCGCACTTACTCTGCTTCGCGTACAACTCATGTTCTCGAAGTGTCTGGAGCACGGTCCGTAGATGTTCTGCATGCTGCGCCCTGTCCTTCGAGTAGACGAGAATATCATCAATAAAGACTACCACAAATTTATCAAGGAAGGGTCGAAATACCCGGTTCATCAGATCCATGAAGGCGGCAAGAGCGTTCGTCAGGCCGAATGGCATCACCAGGAACTCGTAGTGACCGTATCGAGTGCGAAAGGCGGACTTTTGCACGTCGTCTGACTTGATCTTGAGTTGATGATAGCCTGAGCGGAGATCAATCTTCGAAAATACCGAGGCACCTTGCAGTTGATCGAATAAGTCGTCTATGCGGGGCAATGGGTACTTATTCCGGATGGTGGCCTTGTTCAGCTCTCGGTAATCGACGCACAGACGCATGGACCCATCCTTCTTCTTCACGAACAATACGGACGCTCCCACGGTGACACGCTAAGCCGAATAAACCCTTTATCGAGTAACTCTTGTAGCTGGACCTTGAGTTTCTTCAGCTCGACGGGAGCCATTCTGTACGGGGCCTTGGAAATCGGTCGAGTATCGGGAAATATATCGATGCTGAACACAATTTCTCTATCGGGGCGCATGCCGGGTAGCTCGTCCGGGAACACATCGGGGAATTCTGCCACAACGTCGGTCTAACCCGCGTTTGCACCATCCTGTCGCATGTCTCGGACGGACGCCAAATAGCCTTCGCACCCAGAATGCAGCATCCTCCGAGCAGAAATTGCCAAAATCAGCATGCAGGTCGATGACGCCTCACCACACGAAAAGCAGAATTCAGGCACTCCTGGAATGCGGAAGGTGACCGTCTTTCTAGCGCAGTCTATGGTTGCGTTGCACGGCCCGAGCCAATCCATTCTCAGAATAATATCGAAGTCCTTCATGTCTAGGACTATCACGTCAAGACCGATCTTTTGACCGCCGATACAGATAATCCCGTCGGCACAAGCTAAATTAGTGAGTATTGGTGTGCCCGAAGGTGTGCTTACGCTAAGGTCGAGATCTAATGATATTATCGGAAATTTGTGCTCGGCGGCAAAGTCCGCCGATATAAAACTATGCGCAGCACCTGAATCAAATAGTACACGAGCAGGCACATTATTGAAACTAAGTATACCTGTCACGACCGTATCTGACGCAAGAACTTCATCGCGAGTCATGGCGTAGACGCGGCCCTGGGCATTGGGGCGACGCTCTTGGCCATTTTGCGGCGCAGGATGATGGGCTCGAGGCACTGGGACTTGATTCCCTGGACGGTGTTGTTGGGGCGCCGTTGGGTTCGGCCTTCTGGTTGGGCAATTAGCACGAAAGTGGCCCCTCTTGCCACAGGTCCAGCATCTATCCTCTGGTATCGGGCAGTTGTCGATCGTGTGACCGAGACGGTGCCATCGGTTGTAGTAAGGCCGTGGATTACGCCCTTGATACCCGCCTTGTGGCCCATTATTCGGACGCTTGGGCACGTTGTTTCCTCCCGTGTGGCTAGGGCATTTGTGATTGTATGTATGTACAGCGCCGACAGCACCTGGAGGGTATTGGCTTTCAAGACGGAGGGCGTGGTTGAGGGACTCTCCCATCGTTTGGTATTTGGAAACAGACACATGGGCGGAGATAGATGGTCGTAGGCCCATTTTGTACCGTCGTGCACGACTCGCCAGGGAGGGCAGGAATTCTCCAGCAAACTTGGCTAACTTGTTGAACTCTGCTGTATACTGCCGTACCGTCATGTTCCCTTGCCTTAGCTGCATGAATTCATTCTCCTTCTCTTGTCGAATAGCTTCGAAAAGGTACTCGATCTCGAACGCCTCTCGGAAGGTGGCCTAAGATATTGCTGCTGTTTTGTCGTCGCGTCTGATTGCTCGCATTTGCACGGCCCACCAGTCGTGCGCGTTCAATCGGAGTAGAAGTTGAGCGCATGCGACTTTCTTAGACTCATCGACACCCAGAAGCTCGAACCGGTCTTCTAACTTCTCCAGCCAATCGATCGTCAACGAAGGGTCTTCAGTACCGCAAAAGGAAGTACGGAAGCTCTTTGTGAATTTTGACACGTCGAAGTTGAAACTTCTCGGTGCCGCAGGCATAAGCTCAGGTACCTCCGGTTCGACTTCACTTTGTCTGGCCGCAGGCTCGATCACGGCAGGAGTTGTCGCGGAGTTGTTGTTGTTGGCCACCACTGTCTGAACAATTTGCTGAAGAGTATCAAGCTGCTTCTGCTGTAACTTGAATTGTGCATCGAATCGGGCCTCGAACTGGGTCTGGCGTGCTTCTACCTCCCGTCGATGTGCCTCTGTCTCCCGTCGATGTTGCTCATTCAGGCGTTGATTCTCCTGAGCTTGTTGTTGTTGCGCTTCCAGCATGCGTAACATCCGTTCCATGGCATCGTTAGAGGGTCCAGGCCTCGAGCTACTCGAGCCGCTCGAAGCACTTTCTTCGTTCGCCGCCATATTCACCGCCGCACCTTCTGGGATTTTGAAGGTAAAAATACATTAGTCACAAAACTTATTACGGACTCCCTCGTATGGAACGACCTATCTCATCGACACGAGACCAACGATTTGAGACTGAAAACTCGACACTAGAGGCCAAGGACGTAAAGCCGTGCTCAGATACCCTTATGTCACGCCCCGATTCCGTAGAATCGATAGTCGTCCCCCGGGCGTGATGCCGTGCAAGCCTAAGTTGCGCTCGTACAAAGCATAGTCATAAGGTTATCCGAAACACAACAACAAAAGAATGCGTAGAGTAAATTGAACACACATTATAAAGAAGGAAATTCAATCTTTATTGATAATGAACATCATTTTTACAGACTCGATACAAGGGCGTCGCGCGGGCTTTTTACAAACTGACTCCATTACAAAATAAACGTCGACGAGATAGCCATTCCATACATTTATCCCTTGTTTATACAACCAAAATTACAAAACCACCTGGGATGGTGGAAAAGTCGCTCCATCTGTCTTTGATCTTCAACAGCGGAGTCTTCAAAGGTTTGATCCAAGCTTCGATGCACGGACGAAGCTTCAAAACACACGAGCGTTGCCTCCCTTCACGTAGCACGCTCCTCCCGATCTATCGCACCTGTAGAGAGAGCGAGGATCAGTACAATCAACATGTACTGACGAGTGGCTAATTAATTTCCAGGCTCTCATTTGGTTCAAGAATAGAGATAAAATCATACAACTTGCTTTTAGTGGTCTTTCTAGCCATCCTAGATATTTTCATAAGAAGCATTAAGTTACACCAAGATTTCCTCCGGTAGAGCGCGCCGTGCGACATAAAACTTACCATCACTTTCCCTGTTAGTTGATAACAATTTATATCAAGTGTTTGACATGGAGGTCACTGGCATTAACTATCCATCTTGGACATAGCCTGGTAATACCGGACCCTTGTAATGCAAGTAGCGAGCTCCGATGCAAGTCCCCGTCTTACCGATTGCCTATTATCCAGCTCGACTATAACCTGTTTCTTCCTAGGCCGAGTCGGTCCCGTGGCCCCGGGTTGCCGCTCGAAGAAACCATCGCCCTTGTCGACAAGTTGTCCATGACTTGGATAGGTTAACAAGGTATATTTGGGGTACCGTTGGGGCTTGTTATGTAATCGATTCATTTAGTTGTTTTGTAGGCCCAAAATAATTTTATCTCTTTTCTACACAATTCATCTTTTCTCTACTCAAACATAGGACTTGTGTTTTCTAAGCGAATCAATCCATTTCATTACCATTACCCAAGTTTTCATTTTTGAAATAGAGGGTCGAGATGAAGGAGGTCAGCCACTCACCTTGAGTTTTTGCTTGAGGCGAGGGACTTGTTGGCTGCGCTAGACGTCGCCTACGCGATCACCTGAAATCGCACAAGCAATCGATTAGAACACTGTATTATTCAAGAGTTCGATAGGAGATGCGAGTTCGAAATGTAAACCATGAAAACCATCGAAAACATTCACGAAAACGCATTCAGAAAACCAAAGCCAAAACCAACGCAAGCGGCATGAAAAGCAGAGCAACGGGAGGTCTCTCCCGACTCAGCCGCAGAGTCAATCCTCGAGGCGCTACCCGCTGAATATGGGACTTGGTTCCGAAGAAGCCATTCCATAACGTGGAATGGATCTTAATTCAACCGTTCCCGTTTGATCGATTCGATCGATCCCGACCTATCGGTCCCGACCGAGTCGATAGCGACAGTTTCCTTTCTCGCGCACCCCGTGGATGGACAACGGGGCACGATGTAGGGACGGGGCACTACAGACAAGCCTCCGCTTGCTGACGATGGAGCTCGTTTTGACGTTGCTGCATTTCAAGCATCTGCAGCATACGTTGCATCGGGTCACCGGAAGGTCCGGCTACAGTAGGCGTCATTCCCATTGGGTTGACGGAATACTCGGGTCTAGAAGCACTCGAGCCGCTGGAAGCGCTCATCTTGTCTTCCGCCTGAGCTCCCGTAACTGCAGGGAAAAAGGAAAGGCAACTCTCGTTAGTTTCAGAAAATGTCCTGGGTTCAGCGTATGGAACAACTCTTCTCATCGACACGAGATCAACGGTTGGAGACTAAAACTCGACACTGGAGGCCAAGGACGTAAAGCCGTGCTCTGATACCATTATGTCATGCCCCAATTTCGTCGAATCGATAGTCGTCCCCCGGGCGTGATGCCGTGCGAACCTAATTTGCGATCGCACAAGGCATAGTCGTAAGGCAATCCGAGACACGAGATCTAAGAGAGAACGCAGATAAATTGAATCACACAATAAGTAAAGGAACTTGATTCTTTATTGATAATGAACATCATTTACAGACTCCGGTACAAGACTCATTGCCACGCGGGCTACAACATGACTCGATTACAAAAGAGTGTCGATGAGATAGTCGTTCCATACATTGCACACATCCCTCAATATACACAAGTACTCTAGTGACCTGGATGGGAGGGATGCTGAGTCATCTTCCTTGGACTGTCGAGAGCCTTCAAAAGTAGAGTCGCAGAGAGAGAGAGAGAGAGAGTCTTCGACGTACGGCCGAAGCTTCAAAAGTCACGAATGTCACCGAACTAGTTGGTGCGTCCTTCCTGGTTCGCGGGACCTGCAAGGAGCGAGGATCAGCACAGAACACATGTACTGGCGAATGAATAATTAAAATCCAAGCTCTGTATTTGCTTCAAGAAGTTTCGTAAACATGTTAGCTAGCTATTTCAATGATCATTCTAACCATCCTGTTCGATTTGCATGTTAACATGTTTTAAGGCAAGCATATGAAATTGTGTAACATTAAACAACTATCACATTCATCCCGTGTCCCGTGCACTTGTTAAGCAGTGAAGAAGGGGTATGAAGGCCACTGGCAATGTCAAGCTATCTCGGACTATAGCTGAGTTAGACGGCGACCCTTTCGCGTCGGGTAGCGAGCCCTGTGCGAAAGTTCCCACATAACTCGCGCCGATGAAGGGCTGGCGCTTGCTATACACTCGTTCCTCCCGGGCCGAATCGGTCCCTTGGCCTAGATAATCGTTCGAGAAAACTACACCTTGTCGACAAGTTGTCCAATGACCGTTTTTCTTTGAACTTAGTTGATTTACTCATTTAGCTGTATCATTGCGATAAACATTAACCGATTCATTCATTGTTTAGCATAGACCAAGTATGATTGCATAAGGAAGCGTTTTTCTTTTTCCGAAACCGGCAGTTCGATGACAAGTGTTTTGTAAGGAATCGTGCAACGATTTCTTTGATTCTTCACTATTATGACAAGCATTCATTTTACTTCACATATTTAGCTTTGAAGTAGAGGGACGAGGCAAAGGAGGTCAACCACCCGCCTTAGGCTTGCTTCAAGCGAGCGACCGGTTGGCTGCGCTGTCGTCGCCTACGCGATCACCTGTAATCGCATAAGCAACTGATTAGAATACTGTGCATTTCAAGGAATTTCGATATAAATGCGAGCTCGAAAACGCGTCACGAAAATCCATCGAAAACATTCACGAAAAACGCATTCACGAAAACGAAAGCCAAAGCCAAATCAAGTGCGGCATAAAAACCAGAGCAACGGGAGGTCTCTTCCGACTCAGCCGCAGAGCCAATCCTTGAGGTGCAACCCGCTGAATATGGGACTTGGTTCCGAAGAAACCATTCCATAACGTGGAATAGATCTTAATTCAACTGTTCCCGTTTGATCGACTCAGCCGTTTCCGACCTATCGGTCCTAACCGAATCGATAGCGACCGTGTTCCTTTCTCGTGCACCCCGTGGTCGGAGACGGGACACGATGTAGGGATGGGACACTACATTATGCGTACATATTTTACGCGTAATACTATACTTTATGCGTACAAGATTCATGCGTAAACTTTGACTCTTTACGCATACGAGTTTTTATGCGTAACGTTATTTTTACGCGTACTCCTCTGGCTTGGCGTAAGACGAGTTTTTATGCGCCACTTTATTTCTTTATTTAGTGTGCTCCTTTACGCGTAAGCTTTATTCCTTCATGCGTAAACTTCCCTCACGCGTAAATTTCCTTTACGCGTATTTCATTGAGCGTACTCTTCTGGCTTGGCGTAATTCATTGAGCGTACTCCTTGGGCGTACATGGCATCCCTTACTATATCATTACGCCTTTTTGACATGAACTCGATATAATCATGATATGCTAATTGTTTCACTTAACAAAATTGCCAAACAAAATGTTAGATTTTGAAAATAAAACGAAAAAAAGTACAAGAAGTACAAATTTGATTCTGGGAAAGTATTGCTATGGAAGTCTGATTCGTAAATGATCACTTTGTTCCTTGAACCATATGATGATGATGAAGATCACTGCTTGAAGTAGAACAACTTGGAAGAACTAAGTCACCAGAAAGGTATCGACGCACTTGGGCACTGATGGCGAGGCCGAATGCTTTCCTGCTTTGCTTCACTCTGTTCTGAAAGAAAAGTTGAAGAAGAATGCTCCGGAGAATCAAAATCTCGAAGTCCTGATCTCTGTATTCTCTCATGTTCTCCCTCTGTCCCTTCCCTTAAGAAAAATGAGTCTATTTATAGACTGGGGTTTCTGTGCGTAAAAGATCATCAAAGTCTGTCTTTACGCTATCAACTGTCACCCATGATCAGAGTCATCCTTTGCATACGTTGACACGCGTCCCATCATTTCAGTAAGAACAGGATACATGTACACACGTTCTTCAAAATATGTGGCATGAAGGCCATGTAGGCAAACCACGTTCCAAACTGGCCAGAAAGAATAAAGCGTAAAAATAGCTCCAACATCCTCTGGGCGTAAAACAGTGAGATGAGCGTAAAATAGCTCTGTCATAGGTTCCCCGCGTAAAGTAGTTATTGAATAACCTTGAGCGTAAAATGGCTCAAATAGACTTTACACACACATTATTTTATGAGCGTAAGAACTCATGTAAAACTTCGTTCGTAAAAGAAACCATACAGTGAGCGTAAAGTAGCTCGATCCCCATAAACGACAACAATGGTCTTTGTATAAGACAAATCCCATTGAATTATGTGGTAAATGCCATCATTAATATCTTCATGTCAGAGTTTGCATTAAATACGAGATTTGACAGTTTTGTCCAGCATAAAAGAGGCTGCTCTGTCCTTGGCGTAAAATTACAGGTGTAGACCCAAGCGTAAAATGATCAGCCTGCTTAGGTGTAAATTGATTAGCCTAGTCTTGGGCGTAAAAGAGATTACCCTCTCTGCTTGGTGTAAAAACCGATCACTTATGAATGGGATGACTCTTTCTTTGAAGCACTTTTTACGCTCCTACAAGACCCCCTTCAAAGTTTTCAAATATCTCCAAAATTTGAAACACTTTGAACAGAAGCGTAAAAGTTGAGATTTGATCTGCCAGCGTAAAATTTGGAATACGCAACAGCCATCCACGTAAAAGCGGGAATGTCCAACAGTCGGCGTAATTTCCAACAGTGTCGGTCAACACTTAATTATCACAATGAATTTCTTTTTTTGAAACTCTCGAATGCCTTTTCGCTTCCCCGAGTTTGCATTTATAATGAACAGTTTCCAATGAGGAAGATGGAGAGTTGATTTAACCGTATAAATAAGGAGAAATTCTTCATTCTTGTCATTCATCTCCATAGTGACATGGCGCCCAAGAAGGAGATTAACAACAAAGAGGCTTCGAGCTCCAGGCTTGACTTCGAGCGGGCGTGCAACTTTTTAGAGTATTTTGGAGTAACTCCTGCCGTCTTTAATCGCATTGATGGTGGTCCCTCAACTGCATACGAAGGCTCAGGAGATGCAGAAGCGTCTTTAAATCTGATGCGTCGCTCTGGGATTCGCAACATACGCGAATTGGGTGCCTCCCTTCGTCAACCCAACGAAGGAGAAAGAAAATGATCCATGTATTGCGACTCTCTTATATGTAGGGGTCCACTCCCCCCTTTATAAATAAAATCTTGATGTTAATCTCGTCTGTTGGTAGATAGAACTGTTCAACACTTTATTTTGACTGTTTCTATGGTTGTTCATTCCCGAGAAACAAACCGACACGTGGCGTCTGTCTTGTGGTTACGAGAGCCTTTAAATAGGATCTTCCCCCAAAATAGACTCATCCCAACAGTTCTTCAGCCTTTATAAATAGTCGAGAATGTTTCATATATTCTCGTACTCATTCCTCTGAATATAACTTTCTGTGATGTTGTTCTCCAACAAATGACAATGGCGGAGCTTTCCCACAGCATTCTTTTGTACGCCCAGTCTTTAGACGTGGATTCAACCACTATTAGAGCCAAACCATTCGACTCAAATGGTAAATCCGATCGTAAGCAAATATCTGTCTTTCGAATTTTTTGTTGAAAACATCTATTTCATGAACGTAAATTCTTGACGAGCGTAAAAACTTGCTGAAACACTGGCGTAAAAGCCTTGCTGATTGCTGGCGTAAAAGACCTAGCTGAATCACTGGTGAAAAAGCCTTGCTGAAGCACTGGCATAAAATGCCTTGTTGAATCACCGGCGTAAAAGCCTTGCTGATTGCTGGCATAAAAGCCTTGTTGAATCACCGGCGTAAAAGCCTTGCTGAAGCACTGGCGTAAAAATGTCTTGCTGAATCACTGGCGTAAAAGCCTTACTGAAGCACTGGCGTAAAAATGCCTTGCTGAATCACTGGCGTAAAAGCCTTGTGATCTATTTTTAGTTAGCGTTTAATACGCAACTGATAATACTTCTGTTTTAAAACACTTCTTTGTTGTTTTCTGCAGAAGTTTGGCTGAGCAGCTTTTCCAGAACCGGCATTGGCGATTTTGACGCTGTGAGGAGCGTTCTTCTGACATCAACATCAGGGAGCTCATGCGCTTTTGATGCGCAAATCAGACAACTCAGAACTCTTCGTGAGATAGAAGGGTCTTCCTCTGTTGGTAGGAAGAGCCTTTATACACGAAGAGTTGGATGGTGGAGTCAACTCTACCCCGAGAAATCGGGTAGTAGAGTTCCTTTTACGGCAGAACTAAGAATCGTATCCCAATACTGGATGCGTTCCTATCTCCTTTGAGGTGCCGCCACTAATCCACCAATTGTATTGGCAGCAACACGCCTTTGGGCTGCCATACTCTGGGGTTCTCCTCTCGTCTGAGAGAGAAGACCAGAGTTTGATTCCTGCTGTTCTGATTGCCACTGGGGCTCAGACAGTCAGGAACTGCCACCAACAACGAACCCGTCAAAGAGGATCAAAGAAGAAATAGATCTCTATTAGGTTATTGTTGGTGTATAGAATGAAAATCTAAGAATGTAAAAGATTTCCATTGTAACTTGTAAGAAAGTCTAAGAAATGTAATAGACTTTTTGATGATATGGGAATGGAAATGATGATTCTTCTATGATCAATGATTTGTATCTATCTGGATGTAATATGGACATGATAGATAAATAAAATCTTATTTTCTGTTTTAGAGTATATGATACTATCAGAGGTAATATGGACATAATAGTATATATGAACTCAAAAGAAAATTAGATTAATATCTATGCAGAGGTCAAATAGAAGTGATAGATAGGAAAAGTAAGTAGATTTAGTATTTATCCAGAGGTCATGGAAACATGATAAATAGCGAATCCCACTTTCTAATCAATTGATAAAATAGAAGATATAAAATCCCTTTCTCAGGAGACAAGAAATCAGCTTAACCAAACCTTGGTAGCTGGGGACTAAGGAGACAGATGTCATGAGCATATAAGTCCATCTTAATGTATGAATGAATCATAATTTTCGGGAAAAGAAAGCATTGATTCGATTCCTTAATTAAATGAATGAACCCGATAGAACGAATGGACAGGTCTTTTCGGAAATGAAAAGTCGTTTCTCCACTTCAGAAACTAGTTCATTAATAATTCTCCTCTATAAATAGGTGAGAATTCTCTGTAATCATTCCATTCTTGTTTCTGCTTCTCTTATTGGAAATGTCTTCCGAAGATATACAGCAAAAGAATGAAGTCTCCAGGAAATTTGAGGACGTTACTGAGATGTATCCCGTTGAGCCAACAGTGGCAGGCCCAACTCAAGTAGGCAACAACTCTTCCACGCCCAAGCCACCACAAGATATCCTTGCATTTTTAGTAGAGCCGGGGAAAACTCCTGAAGAAGAAGCGTCGAGGATGGCTGCCTGCAAATTTTTCATGTGTTTAGGAAACGACGCCTTCTATGCCTTGGCCGACTATGTATTCAATAAGGAAGTTAGTGGCCCTCGTCCTTAGTCTTTTATTTTGAACAAAAATAATAATAAAAGAAGTTTTATTTTTGTTCTTTCTTCTCTTTTTTTTATACATAGTATTTGTTAAGAAATTTGCCATTGATCGGTAGCATGAGTAGATCTCCATTGGGTTTTGACAACCGATAGGCGGCATTGGAAAACACGGACTCAATTACATAAGGGCCTTCCCATTTTGCTTGGAATTTCCCTTTACTTTTATGAGTCATTACCATCGGTCTCCGGACAGCTAATACGAGCTCGCCCACTTTGAATACCCTCTCCTTAACTTTACGATTAAAAGTTCGAGATATGCGGGCTTGGTACAGTTCAATGTGTTGTTGTGCTTGAAGACGCTTCTCATCCAATCCTTCAAGTTCTTGGAGTCGTAAGCGATCATTATTCTCTGTAGTTAGCTCATTAGCAATGGCTATTCGTAGAGAAGGGATCTGGATTTCCAATGGGAGAACAGCTTCGCATCCGTAAACTAATGAGAATGGTGTAAAACCAGTAGGAGTCCGGACTGTTGTTCGATAAGCCCATAAACATTCTCCAAGTTTCTCATTCCAATCACGTTTATTGGAAGAAACAAACTTTTTAAGAAGTTTGATGATCGTCTTATTGAAAGCTTCAGCTAAACCGTTAGCAGCTGGATTATAAGCCGTAGAAGCCAAATTTTGAATTCGATTCTTGTCACAGAATCGAAAAAATGCTTGACTGGCAAATTGTGGACCATTGTCATGAATTATCCGTCGAGGAATCCCGAAACGATAAATGACATGGTGCTTGATGAAACTGATCACATTAGATATTTTTACTTCCGCAAGGGGGACCGCTTCTGTCCACTTCGAAAAGTAATCGGTTATAGCTAGTATGAACCGATGTCCTTTGATAGAAGGAGGGTTAATAGGACCAATGACATCCATACCCCAAGCTTCGAAGGGCCAAGAGGCTGCTGTAGGATGTAGAAATTCAGATGGTTGATGAATAAAATCAGCATGAATCTGACATGCACATCTTCTGGCATAGTCTACAGCATCTGCTATCATAGAAGGCCAATAATACCCCATTCTCCGAATGCGGTCTTGCAACTTTGGACCCGGTTGATGAGCACCACAGACACCATCATGAGCCTCACGCAGTGTTTGTTTGGCTTCACTTTCTGAGAGACAGTGCAGCAAGAGTCTGTCATATGAACGACGATATAGGATATGTAAAGACGAATCATAATAGAATTGAAATGATCGTCTCTTAATTGATGCAGCTTCTTTAGGATCTTCAGGCAAAATTCCATGAACTGTATAATCAATGAATAGAGTTCTCCAATCTTTCTGCTGGGAACTTGACTCTGTAGTATAACTTTGTTCAATATGTAAACTACTTTTCACACAGAACAAGTCTCGGTCTAACAAAGTAATTGTATTTTGTCTTCTGATTGGGACAGCCAAGTCTGCAGCTAAGCTGGCAAGAGCATCAGCCTCCACATTCTGAGAGCGTGGTACAAATTCAATAAAGAATCCTTTGAATGATAGGACCAACTCGACTACCACTTGATGATAGAGGATGAGATCAGGATTTCTGACTTCATAAGTCCCTCTAACTTGATTAACGATCAATTGAGAATCTCCATAAGCCTCTAAGAATTCAATATCCAATTGTTTTGCTACTTGGAGACCAATCAATAGAGCATTATATTCTGCTACATTGTTAGAGCATGGCTCATTAAGAGAATAGGCACGGTATATGACCATTTTGTCAGGAGAAACCAAGACAATTCCTACCCCAGAGACAATATTGCCTTTAGGTCCCACTCGTGATGCTCCATCAAAATATAATTGCCATATATCATTTTTTCAAAGTCATGTTACAATCCACTACTTCGTCTGGAATGTCTTCATATAACTTCGAAGTTTCAGGTATAGGATGAACAGCTAAGAAATCAGCTAACGCTTGGCCCTTCACTGATTTTTGAGGCACATAAATCATATCATAAAGAGTGAGCAACATCGCCCAGGTAGCTAACCTGGAATTAAGAATGCTCGGTTTCCTCATCAATACTCGAATGGGATTTATTCTGGAGATGACATGAATAGTCTGTCCGGTGACATAATGTCTTGTCTTTTGGACGACAAAAACCAAAGCTAGACATACCTTTTCTACAGGAGTATATCTGTGTTCAGCTCCGACCATCATTCTGCTCAAATAATATATTGCTTGTTCATGACCCATATCACTTTTCTGTGCCAGAAGAGCGCCAAGTAAATGATCTAAATCTCGAACATATAGCAAAAATGGTCTTCCTACCACCGGAGGTACCAGAACAGGTGGGTTTGTAAGATATTGCTTAATGTCATTGAAGGCTTTTTGACACGCTTCATCCCAGACGAAAGATACCCCTTTCTTTAATAGACGGGAGAAAGGTTGACATCTCCCAGAAAGATTAGATATAAATCTTCTGATATAAGCAATACGGTCCTGAAAGCCACGGAGTTCTTTCAGATTACGAGGAGGACGCATTTCAAGAATTGCTTTAACCTTGTCAGGATAAACATGGATACCTTGAGAGGTAATGACAAATCCAAGAAACTTGCCACTGGAAACCCCTAAGAAAGACTTAGTAGGGTTCATTTTCAATTGATACTGACGCATCAATTCAAATACTGTTCTCAAGTCCTGAATGTGATCATCCTTTGATCGACTTTTAACAGCGATGTCATCTACATAGCATTCAACTATCTTCCGTAGATGTTCTTGAAAGATATTGTTCATAGCCCGTTGATACGTGGCACCGGCATTTTTAAGACCAAACGGCATAACTGTATAGCAGTAGACCCCAAGAGATGTACAAAAAGCGGTGTGCTTCTCATCTTCTGGATGCATCTTGATCTGATTGTATCCTGAGACCATAAAAGACATGCGTTCAAAACCACATGTATTGTCTATCATGATATCAGTAATTGGAAGTGAAAATTCATCTTTTGGACAAGCCGTATTAAGATCTCGGTAATCTATACAAACTCGGACTTTTCCGTTCTTCTTCATTACAGGAACAATATTGGCCACCCAATCTGGGTGTTGTTCTTCACGAACAAAGCCACACGTAATCAGCTTTTTGACTTCTGCCTCAATTGCATCCATCATATCTGGTCTAAAACTTCGTTGCTGTTGTTTTACAGGCTTGATATTAGGCAAAATATTGAGTTTATGGGTAGCAACTGTAGGATCTAGCCCTGGCATATCTTCATAACTCCATACAAAGATGTCAATGTAATCTTTTATAAGTTTTATTAGCTCTTCCTTTTCATCTTCAGAAAGATTCTTACTGATGAATATTGGTTTGGACGTAACTCCATCTCCAACATCAATCTGGATAACCTCATCTTCTGTAGGTGGTTGTCGTTGTTCAAAACGAAGTTCCTATTGAGTATCCATCTGTTGAGCCCAAGGATTATTTTCAAATGGCTCTGATTCATCATCGGCTTGAACCATATTGACAGAGAGTACTTGTCCAGATTCACAATATGAGAAATGAGAAATATCTGATTCGATGAATAGAATTTCTTCCGGTTCTATGTTGTCTTTATATTGATGACTTTGATTATCAGAAGATAAAGTCATTCTTTCAATAAACTTGACAGCCATATACTCGAACAGGAAATCTTCATTGATATCAAAAAGTACAGAATGATCAATATTTACATCATTTACAGTCTGATTGCTATGCTTCGGATTAATCAACAGTGGACCATCATCCGTCTTCTGCGTAGATTTGCCAAGATTGACAATCAACGGTAGTTCTGGATCATTCGTGCAAGAAGTACGTCCTTTGACCTTAATCATAAAAGGTTGAACTTGGCTCTTAGCAGGAATATTTATTGATTCCTCAGATGAAGTTTGAGTTCTTCCTTTAACCTTGATCATCAAAGGTTGATTATTGACAGGTTGGAATTGGATTCGTCCCTTGACTATGATCTTCAAAGGTTGCTCCTCTGGCGGATCTTCATTAATAGAGTGATCCTCAGAGGGTGATTGATCTTCAGTCATGTCTGATATATCTTTCACATGCTCTTGTTTATAAAGCCTTGAATCAGAGAAGTAGGCTTCAACACCTTTGAATGGATTAATATCAGCAAACTCAGTTTTCACAACTCCTTGGGAGTCCACATATTTGAAACATTGGTGAAGAGTTGAAGGCACAATATTGTGCTCATGAATCCACGGTCTTCCAAGAAGAATATTGTAGGATACGTCCGAGTTAATAACATAGAAAGTTACCATAGTTCGAAGATCACCAATCTGAATCTGCAGACGAATCTTCCCCAGTGGTTTGCTCTTACCAGAGTTAAAACCGACTATCGTAGTACTAGTGTAAGTCAGCTCACTAGTAGAAATCCTCAGGGGTCTTAGCATACTCTGAAGAATTATACTAATTGAAGACCCAGGATCGATGTAAATCCTGTCAATTTCAGTGGATCCGATATATCCAGTGTAACACAGAGGCCTATCATGCTTGTTGTGTTTCAATAGCATATCCTCTTGTGTAAAGGTGATGTTGGGAATTGCTTCCATCATACTATGGAATTGCGGACATGACACTGGTATATTATCAGGAGTCTTGAGTTGTGCCAAGCATGAATCTGCTTGAAGTAAAGCTTCGCTTAAAGTCTCTCTGCTTTCTCTGGAAAGGCAAAGCAGTTCAAATATAGAAAGTCTAGCCGGAGTATTGGCTAACTGAGCTAGAATGTCAAATTTGTAAGGCTTCATCACCACCCCCTGATTGGAAGCAGGCTTCAATGGGATATCAAAGCGTACTGCCTTCTGTTTCCCCTTTTCAACCACAGACGGTTTAATAGGAACAGAAGAAGGTTGAACTGGTAGAGTTTCCACTATATCTTCCGCTTCTTTGGAGGATCCCTCATAGTCTTTATGGTACTCTTTTTCAGATCTTGTACCAGCAAAAGTTTCTTCTTCAGACTCAGGAGAAGGAAATACCATATTACAGGACTTAATCTTTCTTCCCTTAGTCTTCTTCTTGTGAGGGTTGTTATGAGGCATTTCAGAACCCAATCCAGCAGTGGAATTCTGATTTTGAATTTGTAAAGGAAGACGTATTCCTTTATCATAATTCAAACCTTCTGCCTTTTGAAAGTCGTAACCCATCTTCTTTATGAGATGAACAGATTGCTGACTATACAAGTGAGTGGGCAGCGGACTTTTGACAGGTGTTTCAACAGAGGAAGAGGAAGAAGCAAGACCTTTTGTAACCTCAGGAGAATGAAGAATAGATGTCTCTGTAGTTACGGGAGGAGAAGGATTCGGGATATGAGGAAAAATCCCTGTCGGAGCTTTTTCATAAGCAGCAAAGACTTGTTGTGCCAGATATAAAGAAATACTTTTCATGGCTAGCCACTGCTGATGGGTAAGCTTGAGCTTGGTAGGAGGAGCTAGACTTGGAGGACAGATGTTTAGTCCTTTCAGTCTACCTTCTAGAGGAAGGCAATCCCATAGATGATCCAAGTCATCAGGATTTGTAATAACATGAGAAATCATGTTGCAGGTTTTGACTTTCTTACCTTTCTTGGATTTTAAAGTTTTACCTTCATTTTCCAACTCAGGTATTAAGTCAGGATGTACCCACAAGATTTCACCATTCTTTAATGTGAGCGGCAACAATCCTGTATTTTCCCCCTGGCGGGCGGGATATTTACGATCATCATCGTCGCCTTCGGAATTGGGATAATTTAATCTGGGACTTGCTGTGGAGGAAAATCTCCAAACTGAAGAGAGACCATGTTGGTTGTAACCGTATGGTCATCATTGGTTAAAGCGATAGCGCCACCATTTATCAGGTCTTGGATCTTCTTTTTCAAGACATAGCAAGCACTGGTAGGATGATTAATGTATCTATGATAGATACAATATTTGGGATTGTCAGTCAGATTCACCTCATTAGGTCTTTTTGGCTCTGGAATCTGAAGTTTGCCACTTTTCACCAGACACTGAAATATCCCTGGGATATCACTTTCGTCAAAAGAGTATTCTTCCTTTGGCCTGGAAGATTCCTGATTATTTGGCGTCGTTTTGTTCTTGGAGAGATTGACCATAAGTGTATCTTTTCCTTTCACGTTACGATTGCCAGGATTATTACCAGGATTACTTTTCTTTCCTTATCTTCTGAAGCAAAAATCATCCCATGTTTCCGAGCCAACCTACCATTGGTTTCGACAAAACTGCTGCTATGATAAACGAAGCCCAATCTGTGAATTGGGAACCTGTAAAGACAGCAATGGATGGTCGCAGATTCATCTTGCATGTATCGATCAACGCTGAATCTGGCATACCAGGAGGCATCTTTAGAGTAGCCTGTCGGAAACGTTCAATGAACATCCGAGTATCTTCTTTCTCCTTTTGTTTTATTTCTATTAAGGAGGACATGTTCATGTCCATACCTCCTTCATAGAAGCGGAAGAGAAACATTGCCTTGAATTCGTCAAAAGACGAAATAGAGTTATCGGGTAAGCTACGATACCAGTCATAAGCCGAACCCGTCAAGCACCCAATGAACACTCGAGTGAGGAGAGCATCATTTTTCTGCAAGTGTACATTCATAATATCAAAGTAATTGATATATTAACTGGGAGATGCTTTTCCATCGAATAAAACCATGGATTGTGGCTTGAACTTCGGAGGAAAGGGTACATCATTCCAATGAGGA
Source organism: Iris pallida (assembly GCA_029216955.1). Taxonomy (NCBI): domain Eukaryota; kingdom Viridiplantae; phylum Streptophyta; class Magnoliopsida; order Asparagales; family Iridaceae; genus Iris; species Iris pallida. The sequence continues at coordinate 15,851,172 of JANAVB010028196.1, forward strand.
GGATAAGGTTGCTTAATCCCTAACCTCTGGAGCTGATCTTTGTGCCTCAAAACCTCAAACTGTGCTTTGAGTTCACGCACTGCTTGAATGGCTTCACTGGTTTGAGGAAGCACATTTGATTGAATAGTCGTTGGATGTACCATAACCCCCACTGGAGGTGGTACATCTTCTGGAATGATGGGATCTGGAGATGTAGAATTTTGATTAACAGCAGGCTCTTGAATATTCGAAGGTATATCAGCCCCTTGACTATCTTGAGTTTGTGCTGCTACTGGTATCGGAGTTACTACTGTAGGTTGAGCAGTTTGCTGATTCAAAATTATCTGATGCATGCTTTGTACCATGTTGAGCATGTCTTTCAATGATTGCTCAACGGCAGTGAGACGTTGTTCCGTATTAGCAGATGACGTCTCTGGTTCATCTTCAACAGCGTAAGATTCAACCTCTCTTGAAGATATAGAGGGATTAGTATAGAAGTATGAATCCATACTATCGGTATCAGACTCCAAAGACTGAGTACCCCCAGCTTCTGAATCAGAAGTCTGCAATTGTCTTTGTCTTCTTGATCGAGTATTCTGATATACTCCTTCAAAGGAATCAAGAAGTCTGTTGAACTGTTGTTGACCTGGAGTTTGGGACATGTTCCGTCTCGGTCGTCGTCCTCTATTAGTATGAGATTCCATGTTGACCGATGCATATGACAGCTCATCTTCTTGGTCTTCAGCTTGATGTTGAAGCGAGTTAAAACTTAAACGATCAAAAACTGACCGTCTTGAAGCTGAACAACAACAATTGATCACAACCTGATGATATTCACAATGATGTTTTTCTTGGGGGAACGTCACCGGAGATTGTGAATTCTTACGCTTTTGTATTAGCAATTCACGTAAGTCAGAAGGAGTGGAGGGAATATTCTTCTTTATTATATTTGGGGTAGAAAAACGTTTAGTCCCTTGTGTATAAAGAAGATTACTGGCTTCATTCGCAGAACCAAACTGTACATTTTTACGCGTTTGGAGTTGTGTGCGTAAATCTTGAGATTTAGCACGAAGGACTCCATTTTCATGGCGCATGATTTGCAAGTTTGGTACTTTGCGCAAAACAGTATAAGAAGGTTGTTGGTCTAGGACAGAAGTTTTACCAACAACATTTTTACGCTGTATGCGTTTTGGTACATTCACATTAGATGTGCAAACATTGTTGTAAATTTTATCTACACTGTCACAGACAGGAGACTTACCTTTGCGCGTAAAACGTAAAAATTGATTATCTACCACGTCACAGACGGGAGATTTTGTTTTACGCGAGGAGCATAATTTGTGTGGGCCTACCACGTCACCGACGGGAGACTGATTCTTACACTCAGAAGCATTAGGATCTGCCACATTACAAATGGGAGACTCATTCTTATGCCTTGAGCGTAAAATTTGGTTCTTACCCACTGAGCATAAAACTTGATTCTTACGCAGTGGACGTGAAACCTGATTATCTTCACCGTTACAAACGGAAGATAAATCATCACACTTTGAGTGCAAATTTGAAGTAAGGACTGTCTCGTTACGAACGGGAGCCCCTACGACAGGAGTGGGAAGAATTCTCTTGTCATCAGAAACAACAGAGAGATCAGAAACCACTTTGGATTTGGGAATCCAAACTTTTCGTGCTTTGCGAGACTTTTGAACATTGGAATGACGAGAACCACCCCCAGTTTGGAGCATTTCTTCATAGGCAGTCTGGTCGAAGTGCACGACCAGAGTCTTCTTGGTCGTACCGACCGAAACATCATCATATTGAGCAATCACTTCCTCGTCGGAGAAGAAAGTAGTCCCCAGCAGAGTCGTCATTTTGTTTCACTTAACAAAATTGCCAAACAAAAGGTTAGATTTTGAAAATAAAACGAGAAAAAGTACAAGAAGTACAAATTTGATTCTGGGAAAGTATTGCTTTGGAAGTCTGATTCGTAAATGATCACTTTGTTCCTTGGACCATATGATGATGATGAAGATCACTGCTTGAAGTAGAACAACTTGGAAGAACTAAGTCACCAGAAAGGTATCGACGCACTTGGGCACTGATGGCGAGGCCGAATGCTTTCCTGCTTTGCTTCACTCTGTTCTGAAAGAAAAGTTGAAGAAGAATGCTCCGGAGAATCAAAATCTCGAAGTCCTGATCTCTGTATTCTCTCCTGTTCTCCCTTTGTCCCTCCCCTTGAGAAAAATGAGTCTATTTATAGACTGGGGTTTCTGTGCGTAAAAGATCATCAAAGTCTGTCTTTACGCTAACAACTGTCATCCATGATCAGAGTCATCCTTTGCATACGTTGACACGCGTCCCATCATTTCAGTAAGAATAGGATACATGTACACGCGTTCTTCAAAATAAGTGGCATGAAGGCCATGTAGGCAACCACGTTCCAAACTGGCCAGAAAGAATAGAGCGTAAAAATAGCTCCAACATCCTCTGGGCGTAAAACAGTGAGATGAGCGTAAAATAGCTCTGTCATAGGTTCCCCGCGTAAAGTGGTTATTGAATAACCTTGAGCGTAAAATGGCTCAAATAGACTTTACACACACATTGTTTTATGAGCGTAAGAACTCACGTAAAACTCCGTGCGTAAAAGAAACCATACAGTGAGCGTAAAGTAGCTCGATCCCCATAAACGACAACAATGGTCTTTGTATAAGACAAATCCCATTGAATTCTGTGGTAAATGTCATCATTAATATCTTCATGTCAGAGTTTGTATTAAATGCGAGATTTGACAGTTTTGTCCAGCATAAAAGAGGCTGCTCTGTCCTTGGCGTAAAATCACAAGTGTAGACCCAAGCGTAAAATGATCAGCCTGCTTAGGCGTAAATTGATTAGCCTAGTCTTGGGCGTAAAAGAGATTACCCGCTCTGCTTGGTGTAAAAACCGATCACTTATGAATGGGATGACTCTTTTTTTGAAGCACTTTTTACGCTCCTATACTAATATTTTAATACATATTGTGGTGTGGAATGTGTCCTGTGTCCCGATTGGTTTATGGATACCCAGTATGACTGGAATTTAATCCTGAGAGTTATAGACTCGACCATGCTAAATACTAGTTTGACTTTCATGCCTTGGCACGAATTGACATTGATTGTTTTCTTGACTAAATGATTGATCATGCGTTCCTAGTAGGAACTAAAGAGACTAGCTAGTCGTCTTACTGAAATTGAATGAGACACGTTCATATTAACTATGGACCATTGCAATCGACTAGCCGATCCCGAACATTGACATATGGACACATGCAGGCTTCAACTGATTTTTTATAAAAGCGGCATGTGTACTTTACAGTCAAGGCATGATTATTCCATGGCTATGTTTGATTGTTGTACTACGCTATGTAAGACCTACAACCTAACCGCACGGACATTGTTGTAGAGTTGTGCATATCGTATTTTGTACGAAAGTACTCATTCTGAATGACCATGATCCACGGCATGGGATTTCAATTAACATAGGGACTACTAAGTTAAATAAAATAACGATTGCATGGAGAGAATGAATTCCCGAGTTCTTACATGGCAGCCATCCTTGGGACAATTAGTGCCCCGACATGCCGGCTAGTTCCCACAGATACTGCAAATCTGCCACACGGGGCAGGGAGCTGTATCTGCTTATATTTATTTACTGTATACTGATGACGGACGTCCCGCTGGGACTCGTCTAATTCATGACTGGCGCAACTGATTATTGGGTAGACTAGTCTTGCTTGCACATTGTAAGAACTGAGGAATCCCTTATTGCATATTTCCAGGACAACTTGGAACTTACAGTAGCAAGCCATAGTAGTTGCATGACCGTTTAAATTGATTCGTTTGTGTACTGTACCTACTCTGTTAACTACTGAGATGACCAGAATGTCAGAACATGACGGGTCAACTTCTGTCCTTATTTGGTTGGAAAGTTGGTTTGAAGTGTCGTGATGTTGTGTGAATTCCAGTAGCAAGCTGAGACTTATTATTATATTCTTAACTCTTATCACTGGTTTTTAGCTCTCATATCGTGCTTCCTTGTAGTACTTGTTATTAGAGGTCTAACCTCTCTGGTTTTGCATGGTCAGATTTAGAGCCAGTTTCCGAGGACTCAGCTTACTTCTACCTCCAAGATGGTCAATACTAGAGGGATGATCGCAGGAGGACACGAGTGGGTTATTTACTTTTCTGCTCGTTTTGCTACTTACTTTACATTTTGTCACTTGGCACCGACATGTTAGTCGGACTGTCTTGCACTTACCTTTACATAATTGTAACTAAGTTAGACTGCAGCTGATAACAATTGTGTATACCTTGCTTTATCATCTGGCTATGTTTTGTACAGCCAGATCTCAAGAACATTTTGATTGAGCGTTTGGGATGCCTTACTGCTTTATCTTACATGTTCTCTATTCTTGCTTCTTGTTTGAATGATTGAGACAATAGATGTCAAGTAATCCTAGTGAGACTTTCATGTAGTATGCACCCCCTCGTCTTTTAGACAGCATTGATCGTATTATACGGTATTCATCTACCCGTAATACGTAGCTGGCTGAGTCACTCCCCCGTTCTCCGGTATTCTGGTTCTGGGACGTGACACCACCTAAACAATAAGACATTGTCTTGTGGTGATGCCACATAGGAATCACATGTCAGAACAAGACAACAGTGTAAATGCTCTAAGGCTCCCTTTTGTAGAAATGACGAAAAATGAAAGAAATGAAGAGAGTAGGATATAATTTTCTTTTCATATGAAAAAGAAAGATTATTTTCTTTCAAGTTTGGTACGGAGGTTGGAAAATATAAAAAATGCACTTTACTTTGTTATGGAAATAAAAATAAAAAAATAAAAAATATTAGTTAATTCTATCCTCAATAATACAATTAACTTTATGAATGAATTTTAAATAATACAACTCTTATGCAATACAATTGTTAATTAATACAAGTCTTTACTTTTTCTTTTTCTTTTACTTTTTTTTTAGAAGAGATTGAATTTTAGCTAGGAAAAAGTAATTTCACCACTTTTTATTTTCCAAACTGTCTTTTACCAAACAACTAAAAATAAATCATTTCCTGCACACACACACAAAATTCTTCTATTCTCTTTCCTAGGGGTGCAACTCGGGCGGGTTGGATCGAACTTAAGGTCAATCCGAGTCCAACCCGATGAATCATAAGTCTAGTCCGAGCCCATGCCCGGTCCGACCTCGGGTTCAACATATGAAGCCCAAGACCAAGCTCGGAGGTTCCGATTTGGCTCGGACTAGGTCGGATCCATCGGATTTATCGGGCTCTAATATAAGATTTGAAATAATTTTAAAGAAAAGTTATATTAAACACATAATCAAATAGCAATCAAGTCTTGATCATTATAAAATACAAACAAAAATAATTTAGGATAAGGAGTTGAAGAATTTGGATGGAGAAATTTAGCATTTAAACTTTTTATTTATGAAGTATGAAACAATATAGACCTCTAGCCAGGGCCGGCCCTGGGGTAAGCCGGACAAGCCTCGGGGCTTGGGCAACCCCCCTCTGCTAGGACAATCCCTCTCTGCTAGGACAACCCCTTAGGCTCAGCATAACCCCACCAAAGGGCTAAAGGGCAACCAAAATTAGCTCCAGGATAGGGCAACCCAAACCTTCGGGCCGGCTCTGCCTCTAGCCTAGTGGTTAAGAGAGATGCATGCGGCCTAAGTGATCGGAGCTCGAGTCCCAGTGGAGGTGGCTTCACTACTATTACCCATTGTATATATATATATATATATATATATATATATATATATATATATATATATATATATATATATATATATCGGGCTTCGGGTTCTTCGGTAATCCGACACATGAAGCCGAGTCTAACCTTATTTTTGATCGGGTTCAAATATTTTATTCCGAATCCAAATCCGAATCCGAATATCTTTAATCCTAATCCAACTCATTAACGGATTTACCTGATTAAGCTCGGATTTAGCCTATCCGAGTTGCACCCCCTACTCTTTCCTTCCTCTTTTTTCTCCACCAAACAAAGCCCAACTCAAACGAGAGAGAGAGAGAGAGAGAGGAGAGAGAGAGAGAGAGATAGCGGTGTTTGCTTCTGTGCAAGGGTCAATGGTGTTCTATAACTACAGAAGCCTACTCTGGACAACCAGAACATGTCTTCTACTAGACCTGAGCTCTTTCAAAATTTAGCTACAGACATAAGATTCCTCTCGTTTACTCAAACTCCACTGGCAAACAAATTTAGGTCTTGTGTGCAGTGCACACACAAAACCTAAATTTGTCACAATCAAATTGCTTGATGCAACACATTAGTTAGGCGGGCATACAGTAGTGTTCGCTCATCAACGAGTACAGGGTCGATGCCAGTAAGGACATTTCTGATATTCTAAGAATCATGTACCAATGTTATAAAAAAAAAAAACCACTTAATTTTTTTTTTTTTGACATTTCAATAATTCTATTACTACCATTTCTTAAAAAAAAAGAAATCCTAAATATAAAATAAATTCTAACTTGATACTCTCAACTGTTCCAAATGTTCAACTTGATACCCTCAATTTTGATAGGCATCAACTTGATACCCTCTCTCCAAACGGTGTTAATCGACTGAGCAAATGACCAAAATACTCTTTCCTACCCCTCTCTCTCTCTCTCTCTCTCTCTCTCTCTCCAGCAACCCATCTCTCTCTCTCTCTCTCTCTCTCTCTCTCTCTCTCCAGCAACCCATCTTTCTTCGACGTCGACAATTGGGGGGGGGGGGGGGGGGAGGGGGGAGGGGGGTGCTACAACAACAACAGTCGTCGTCGGTAGAGCGCACGCGGGGTCTGCACACGGCGGAGACGCAAGCGCACTTGGGAGGTGGGTGTTGCGCATGGCGGAGGTGGTAGGGGAAGCGCGGCGGAGAGAGCAGGCACGCGCGGTGGGGGAGGGGGTGGTCGGCATGCGGCAGGGGGGTGGCATGCAGTGGAGGAGGGGGTGGGGGAAGGGTAGTTTAGGATTTATTATTATTATTATTATTATTATTATTTAACGTTAAAGTTAACGATTTGGGTGACGGAAGGTACCAAGTTAAAATACTAGTTGAGAGATGGTATTAAGTTAGTACCTCTCAAACTCTTCTAGGGTATCGAGTTGAAAAGCTCAAATAGTTGAGAGTATCAAGTGTTGGAATTAATTCCTTTAGTTGTTTCTAAAAGATGAAAAGGAAGAAAAGGGACTTTAGTCCCACATCGGAAAATGAGAAAGGATTTGAGGATGCTTAAATAGGAATGTGCACTTATGAGGAGTGTGAAACAACCAAAGGGTTGTTAGTGGGTGACAAGTGTTGTTTTAGCCTCTTCATGAAAATGTAGCCGGTGTTGCCACCGGCAACACCGGCTCCGGCTCCGGCTCGGGCTCGGGCTCGGGCTCGGGCTCGGGCGTAGAGGCGCATTGTAGACGCACTTGTGCACTTAGGCAACGTGGCATCGGGCGAGCGGCGTACCCCGAGAATTCCTATTTTTTGTAGCAGCCCACTCAATGAAAGGGTGAATGAATATGTGAAAAGATGAATGAATGTTGTTTCGGAAGGGTCGCGACTTCACGAAACAACACCAATTCATCTATAAATGCAACAGATTTTTGAGTCCAAAGACACAGAATTCAAGCATTCATTCCTCTTATTTTTCTCTTCCAAAGTTTCCAGAAAGGTGTTCTTTCCTACGCCGGTGTCTCACAGCGTCTAGTGAACCTCCGGCAGAAGGCTGTCTTATCCTGGGTGTTCTGGCGTGCTGACTCCAAGACGTTAGAGGAGTGCCCGAAATACTTTAAGGAAAGTGCTGCTAAATGCACGATTCAAGCCTCGACGACGTATTCAATTTTGCAGAACTGGTCAGTGAAGTTCAATCAATTTCTAACAATCTTAAAGTGTTGCAAATAATGGCGTCCGAGGCTGCGATTTCGAGCATCAAGGTCATGAATCAGGATCTAGTCAAACTAGATCGCTTCGACGGGACAAACTTCACACGCTGGCAGGACAAGATGATCTTCCTCCTGACAGTACTGAAGATCTACTACGTCCTCGATCCAGATCTGCCACCCATTACAGAACCCACAGCAGCAGATACAGATGCGGTCAAGGCAGAACGCAAAAAGCGAAAAGAGGACGAACTACTGTGCCGTGGTCACATTCTGAACACCCTGTCGGACAGACTGTATGATCTATACACAGAAAATCCTTCGGCAATTGACATCTGGAAGGCTCTGGAATTCAAATTCAAAGCAGAAGAAGAAGGTACAAAGAAATTTCTAATATCAAATTTTTTTGATTATAAAATGGTTGATACAAAGCCAATACTGGCCCAAGTACATGAACTACAAGTTCTGGTAAACAAACTCAGGGCAGTGAAGATAGAACTTCCGGAACCATTCCAAGTTGGTGCTATAATTACTAAATTACCAGCATCTTGGAATAGTTATCGGAAGAAACTACTTTACAGCTCTGAGGATTTCTCACTAGAACAGATTCAAAAACACCTTCGAATCGAAGAGGAATCGAAGGAAAGACAAAAATCTGATAACAGCGGAGTTTCCAAAGCCAACGCGGTGAGCGCAAAAGGCAAGAAACCTGCAGAAAAGAAGAACTTTCTCGGTCCTAAGAAGGACCAACAAAAGTTCAAGAATTCCAGCACCGCTAAAGGACCCAAGACCGGCTGTTTTGTATGTGGCAAAGCAGGACATTATGCCAGAGACTGTCGGGTTCGAAAGACCCAAAACAGCGAGGTAAATCTCACTGAGACAGATGACATAATTGCTACGGTGAGCAAACTTATGACGGTCAAAGGGAAGGCTCCAGGATGGTGGTACGATACTTGTGCTACCGTTCATGTTTCATACGACAAAGCAGCTTTCAAGACCTACTCTGAAGTCAATGATGGACAAGAAGTTCAGATGGGAAATGAAGGACATTCATCGGTCGTGGGAACAGGTGATGTGGAAATCCAATTCACTTCCGGGAAGAAAGTAACTCTGACTAACGTGCTTCACGTCCCGGATATGAGTAGGAACCTCGTCAGTGGAGTCTTGTTGGATAAACCAGGAATAAAATCTGTCTTTGAGTCGGGCAAATTAATTTTGACCCGTAATGGTGTATTTGTTGGAAAGGGTTATACCGATGAGGGTATGATAAAGCTTTGTATTATTGAGAATAATATCAATAAAGTTTCTACTTCTGCTTACATGATTGAGTCTTCTTCTTTATGGCATAGTAGATTAGCGCATATAGGTACTAGCACTATGAAAGATTAATTAAATATGGATTAATTTCATGCAATTCTGAAGATTTAGATAAATGTGAAATTTGTGCAAAATTCAAAATGATTAAGAAACCTTTTCACAGTGTAGAGCGTAATACCAATCTACTAGATTTAGTTCACTCTGATTTATGTGAATTTAATGGCACATTATCTCAAGGAGGTAATAAATACTTTATTACCTTTATTGATGATTGCTCTAGATTTACATATGTATATTTATTAAAGCATAAAGATGAAGCCTTTAATGCTTTTAAAATATATAAATCAGAGGTTGAAAATCAACTTGGTAGAAAGATTAAAACACTAAGAAGTGATAGAGGTGGTGAATATTTTTCTTTTGAATTTAATACCTTCTGTGAAGAAAACGGTATTATTCATGAATGTTCTGCACCACGGACACCTCAACAGAACGGACTAGCAGAAAGAAAAAATAGAACGTATCAAGAAATGATAAATGCAATGCTAATGCATTCTGAATTATCATTTAATTTGTGGGGAGAAGCTTTGCTTACTGCATGTCATATAATGAACCGAATTCCTTTGAAAAAAACTGGTATTTCACCATATGAGATATAGAAAGGCCGTAAGCCTAATATCAGTTATTTTAGAGTGTGGGGGTGCATAGCTTATTACAAAAATATGGATCCTAAAAGGACCAAATTAGGTCCTCGTGGAATCAAAAGTGCTTTTGTAGGTTATGCTGCCAATAGTAAGGCATATAGACTTTTAAACTTAGAGTCTAACATTATTATCGAATCCAGAGATGTGGAATTTTTTGAGAACCTTATTACTAAGAATAAGGATCCAGAAATTCCTGCAAATGAAGAGTCTCGTGAGGAGAGCTCTTCACGGTTAGTTGAAAAACAACCCGAGCTTCGGATCAGCAAGAGAGTTCGAAAGGCTAAGGATCTAGGACCTGACGAAATAGATTCTCAACTTATTTCCTTTTACCTAGTGGAAGGAAATACAGAGAAATTTATTCGAAAGATTCCTATCATTCTTCAGGTGGAAGATGATTCTAAAACCTTTAAGGAAGCAATAGCTTCGCGGGACTCATCTTTTTGGAAAGATGCTATCCAAGATGAAATGGATTCGATAATGTCTAACCACACTTGGGAAATTGTCGATCTGCCCAAAGGGTCAAGACCTATTGGATGTAAGTGGGTGTTCAGGAGAAAGTATCATAGTGATGGTACTTTAAACACCTACAAGGCTAGATTAGTAGCCAAAGAATTTCGACAAAAAGAAGGAATTGATTATTTTGACACATATGCACCAGTAGCAAGAACGACTACAATTAGAATATTGTTTGCGTTAGCTTCATTGCATCATCTTAATGTTCATCAGATGGATGTCAAAACGGCATTCTTAAATGGAGATCTCGATGAGGAGATTTACATGGAGCAACCGGAAGGGTTCGTGCTCCCGGGAAATGAACAAAAGGTATGCAAACTTGTTAAATCCTTGTACGGATTAAAACAAGCACCAAAGCAGTGGCATCAGAAGTTTGACTCAGCCATAATTTCTAATGGCTTTGTTCACAATGTTTGTGATAAGTGTTTATACACTAAAGTATATGGAAATATTGTGATATTTCTTTGTCTCTACGTTGATGATATGTTGATCATTAGCAACGAGATGAGTGGAATTACAGAAACGAAGAGGTTTCTAACTTCCACATTCAAGATGAAAGATCTTGGAATAGTTGACACTATTTTGGGGATCAAGGTAATACAAAACAGTGGGGGTTTTGAACTTACGCAGTCGCACTATGTTGAGAAAGTGCTAGACAAATTCAAACACCTAAAGTTCAAAGAAGTGAACACCCCATTTGATCCAAGTGTTAAACTAGAAAAGAATTCTGGAAGAGCCATCGCTCAATTGGAATATGCAAGTGCTATTGGATGTCTTATGTATTTAATGCAATGCACAAGACCTGATATAGCATTTGCAGTTAGTAAAATGAGTAGATTTACTAGCAACCCTAATAATGAGCATTGGAGGGCTATCGGAAGAATTTTGGTTATCTTTTGAAAACCAAGAATCTTGGATTACAATATGGTAGATTTCCTGCCGTATTAGAAGGATATACCGACGCTAGTTGGATATCAAGTGTCGGAGATAACAAATCTACGACAGGATGGATATTTATGCTTGCCGGAGGGGCAGTTTCTTGGAAGAGCAAGAAACAAACGTGCATTACCCATTCGACCATGGAGTCAGAGTTTGTGGCTCTAGCTTCTGCAGGACAAGAAGCTGAATGGTTGAGGGATCTTCTATTAGAAGTTCCGCTGGCTAAGGACAATGTATCAAAAGTGTCAATACATTGCGATAGTCAAGCTACTCTAGCAAGAGCCTACAACGAAGTGTATAATGGGAAGTCTAGACATATAAGTCTAAGACATAATTACGTAAGAAAATTGATCAAAGATGGAATCATCTCTCTTACGTATGTGCGTACCAGCTATAACTTAGCTGATCCTTTTACTAAACCACTAGCTAGGGATTTGGTAAAGTCTACCTCGAGAGGTATGGGATTGAAACTCCTTGAGTAAGAGTTCCAACAACAGCGGCAACCCAATCTAATGTTAAGAAAACCTTAATCTTAGATTCAATGGGTAACAACAAACTGTTGATTTGGATGTATACGACATGATAATGTCGACTGTTGCAATTTGAGGGTTGAGTTTATAAAACTCTTAATGAAGTTCAGTAATGATGACATGTATCTGTAAAGCAACAGAGATACTGAAAGAACTTTACCTATGTGAATTTAGAGATGGTGCCGTCTCAGTAAGATCTGGAGTTTATCTTATAAAAATTCACGAGACAGGATCAGCACATGGCCATTAATAGTGCTAAGCAAGAGATGTAGGCGAAGAACTACAAAAGAATGTGTGTAAAGTAATACCGATTTTATCACAAGGAATAACTGGTTCAAAGCCAAGCTACCAGAGATTTCGATAAAATCTTGTGTTGCATCTACTAAGGTTAGGTTCAAATCGAAAGATACCTAACTGTATTAACATTCTTTAAGTAATGTATTCTGGAAATTCCTTTCCATCATTTATGAAACAAGTGGGGGATTGTTGGAATTAATTCCTTTAGTTGTTTCTAAAAGATGAAAAGGAAGAAAAGGGACTTTAGTCCCACATCGGAAAATGAGAAAGGATTTGAGGATGCTTAAATAGGAATGTGCACTTATGAGGAGTGTGAAACAACCAAAGGGTTGTTAGTGGGTGACAAGTGTTGTTTTAGCCTCTTCATGAAAATGTAGCCGGTGTTGCCACCGGCAACACCGGCTCCGGCTCCGGCTCGGGCTCGGGCTCGGGCTCGGGCTCGGGCACGGGCTCGGGCGTAGAGGCGATAGTGGCGCATTGTAGACGCACTTGTGCACTTAGGCATCGGGCGAGCGGCGTAGGCTCGGCCCACGGGCCTCGGGCTCCTCGCGGCGATTCTCGCCCCGAGAATTCCTATTTTTTGTAGCAGCCCACTCAATGAAAGGGTGAATGAATATGTGAAAAGATGAATGAATGTTGTTTCGGAAGGGTCGCGACTTCACGAAACAACACCAATTCATCTATAAATGCAACAGATTTTTGAGTCCAAAGACACAGAATTCAAGCATTCATTCCTCTTATTTTTCTCTTCCAAAGTTTCCAGAAAGGTGTTCTTCCCTACGCCGGTGTCTCACAGCGTCTAGTGAACCTCCGGCAGAAGGCTGTCTTATCCTGGGTGTTCTGGCGTGCTGACTCCAAGACGTTAGAGGAGTGCCCGAAACACTTTAAGGAAAGTGCTGCTAAATGCACGATTCAAGTCTCGACGACGTATTCAATTTTGCAGAACTGGTCAGTGAAGTTCAATCAATTTCTAACATCAAGTTGGTTAAGGAAATCGTCTATGAATTGTTCAAGATCAGACAAGCGCACCCCTTGAAAAAGCTCACACCATTAGTACGTTTAGAACCTTTTAACATAAGAAAAGTATGACTAAACCGTCCCTAGTTTCTCCTATAGCATGTTATATTTAAGCCTCTAGTTGGTTGGCAGAGATTGGATGGCACTGGCATGGCGTCCTCGATTCCAAAAGCAGCTTTTCTTTTGACTACTAATCCATGATAAGCTCACTTTAGAACCTTTCTTTTTGGGCCGGCCGGGACGTCGTCACCGTCCCCTAAGCGATATGAAAGGGACGACGAGGTGGAAAGTGATAGCGAAAAAGTTCTTTTGAGTTGTCCCCTCCTTGTCATTCACTTCATCCCCTCCATCTTTTTGGCAAATATAAAATCAATTGCTCGCCTCCAACTTCTCATCCAAAATTTCCTCCCCAGAACACAATGGTTCTAGAACTAGAGGTACGTCCAATCTATAATGGTCTGCTTGACAATAGTATTTCATCGGTCTTGCTTCATAATTTCTTTTAAAACACTTTCTTTTAAAATAGTATTTTCATCAGTCTTGCTTCATAATTTCTTTTAAAACACTGGTTTTAGTCGGCTCAGAAAAATTTCAAACTTAAGTGCAATCTAATTTTGGATGCATTTATAATAAATGAGAATGTTCCGAGGGTTTCTATTTATTTTTTCTTCTTCCATTTATATCTTTATCCAAAAAACATAACTACAGCTACTAATATCCAATAATATATTTTATTTCACATCTTCGTTGCTCTTGAGGTCCCATGTGAAGGTTATTTTCTCTAAAATTTGATTTTTTTTTTTCCCTTCTATTTTACAGTCCACTTGATGTGGTAGTGAATGTTTTTATAAAATTTGTGGTCAATTTGATATAGTAGTGAATGCGTTTTTTTAACATTTATGATTTTACTACTTCTTGAATCAATGTATGCTTGTAAGCTATTGTTTGGAATAACAATGATATAATTTTTGTTAGAGAGGGCTTTTGTTTTTTACATCAGTAATATAAGTAATTTTATTGTTATAAATTTTTTTCAGAACCACACTTGTTAGTAAGTTAAAGAAACATTGGTTGGATTGATTAAACTACTTAAAACCGTCCAAAATCGGACACCGTCCTCTAGAAACTACTTAAATTGACTTATAGTGGTTTCTTCTTCCTTGATGACTTACAGAAGCCGCGAGTGACTGAACTACAGGTCCGAATGGACTGCAACGGCTGCGTGCACAAGATCAAGAAGGCAATGCACGGGGTCGACGGTGAGAGGTCTATAGCCACGGCACGCCAAAATTCAATAGGACTAATTAGCATTTAGATTCTGGATTTTATATCAGCTTAGAAGAGTTTAAATCTTAACATGTCCAATTTTCTTCTTAGTCCAATCCTTGAGAACATGTCTGCAGGTGTCTACGACATCTCCATCGACTTTGCTCAACAGAAGCTAACAGTCGTGGGGCGGGCGGAGCTCGACAAGATTCTCCGGGCGATCAAAAAGACGAGAAAGATCGCGACCATCTGCTCCCACACCGACCCGAATGCTCCTCCTCCACCCGAGCCTGCGCCCGCGCCTGCACCGCCCGCAGAACCACCAGCCCCCCCTGAGCCCGCCAGCAACAACCCGCCGGCAGAGGAGGCTCCGAAGGAGCCAACGCCGCCCCAAGAAAGCCAGCCCGCCGCCGAGGCAAAGGACGCTGCCCCGGCCGAACCGAAGGTCGTCGAGGAGGTCCACATGGTGCACCATTACCCATACAATTACACTTGCAACAGGCAGTACGAGTCGCCCAGGTACGTGTATCAGTGGCCGATGCCAGCACCGAAGATCACCCCGTACAATTGGGCGGAAGCCTACGAGCCGGAGTACTACTACCAAGGCCAGCGCGTCGCGGGATGTGGCAGCCGAAACATCACCTCCATGTTCAGCGAAGAGAATCCAAACAATTGCGCGATAATGTAAATTTTGTACGATGGCAGCGGTGGTAATTAACAGTAGATAGTGCTCACCGAGGAAAGAGAGAATCCGATGCCGAGTCCATCAATGATTGATGTTTAATAATAAAGTTCTATTCCATCGTCTATCTTTCAAATTTTTGATACCAATAATCGGTCTGCAAGTAATGCCCATGTTGTTTGTATCCAGTATCGGTACTAACCAAAACCTTGGTAGTCACTGGCAGTCCGAAATATTCGTGTCATTATCCGTGTCCATGTCCGTATCGTGTCATAATCCGGTTCCACGTTCGTGTTCGTATCCGTATCGTGTCGTTAACTGTATCCATGTCGTGTCGTTACCTTGTACCTGTTTGCTATGATTCAAAGGGAAAGATGAGGGAAGTAACTAATTATACTTCCTACTTCTTTCTTGTGTTCTTATTCCATAGCCTTGAATCAAGAGCGATGACTACTCCAGTCTTATTCTCATTTCGATATGTTAAGTATACAACCCTTGATTATATCTTGCCATATATAATTTTTTTTTTTTTTTTTTGAAATCACACTCACACACACAATTAGGAGGCTCGAACCTTGCCGGCCCCTCGGGGTGTCCGCTCTAATACCACTAGGCTAGAGAGCTCGGACTCTTGCCATATATAATTTGAAGGATAAAATTTTCGAGAAATCATAAGTGGCATGTGTATAGAATTGTAGTAATGGAGAGTGATTTTACATAAACATAAGAAGTTGTTATGGCATAACCACTACTAAAATAAGGCAGATTAGAGACGTCAAGATACGTCGCTAATTATGAAAAATACGTCGCTAATCATAATTAGCGACGACTTTAGCGACGGAAAATGAAAGTCGCTTTAAAGCTAGTCGCAGATGACAAATTCGTCGCTTTACGTCGCTGTTTGCGAAGTCACTGCCGTGTCGCTGGGTCGTCGCGAAGTTAGCGATGTAGAGCGACGAAAACTTTACGTCGCAAAATTAGCGACGTAGTGCGACTACTTAGCGACGTTTATTTCTATTTATGTGATGACATGGCATGTCAGCCACGTCAGCATAGTAGCAACGTACAACGACGTAATGCCGCTAATTAGCGACGTCGTATAGCGACGTCCCCATACGTCGCAGATTCGTCGCTATCCGTCGTAAAATACTGGAAAAAAATTAAAAAAATATAATCTGTATTTTTGTTATGCTGTGTGTCTGTGTTTACAGTGTGTGTGAAGTGCAGTGTTCGAACCATCGACAGTTTCGCTTACTGTTATATGTTTTATCTTGGATAGAAAGAACAACAATTCATGGTGCACTTCTTAGAGCTTCCTCTTCACGTCCTTCTCGGGATCCTGTACGACGTCCCGAGAGAGTGAAGGGTGTGAAAATGAAGCTGTCACTCCCCGCTCCCGTAGGAGCGATCGTCCTCGCTAAGGCGTGATGCCGCACGGGCCTAGGTTGCGCCCGTGCAAGGCTATGTCCAGAAACGGCCGATTCGAGCTAGGCCACAGAGTCGCACAGAGTGTCCCCATTTGCAGCGAAAAGTAAAATGAACACAAATTGAAGCAAATTCAACTCTTTATTGATATTCAAGAAGTTTACAAGCGGCGCTAGGCCGATATTACAAATCGCTCAAGCTCTCTCTCTCTCTGAAACATAAAAGGCGTGCCAAGTGGCTTACAACATGGAATGATTCATGACGATGTTCCGATACATTATGTCTTGTATATGGTGCTCCAGCTCCTTGCAACGCTCCAAGGCTCCAAAGATAGCTCCGCGCCTTAGCACGTTTGATGGAAGCTCCGCACCCGACGACGTCTCCTGTATCCTGCAAGTAGACTGTGGGGTTATCAGTACATTGTTATGCACTGGTGGGGAGGCTAGCTCGCCCACAATGCTATCATTACCAAACACGTTCTATTTACTTTCGTGCACCGTCTATCATTCATTGTCTTTCTAATCTTGCCTTAGGATCAGTTTCATGGCATATTTTATAGTCTATCTTGTGTTGCCGAATACAAGTGTCACATGAAAATACATGCATGACTTACCCATACTTACCGTCCGGCCTTCCCTGTCCAAAGTAAACCAAGTTAGTCAACAATTCATAGGAAATAACTTAACGTGATTCATGTGAACTTTCGATGTCAAGGGCGTGTCCCTGCCTCGGGTCCTAGCACGTCGTAGGCGTATTTTCTAACTCCTTTGCCGAAGTACTCTCGATTATCTGGTGTGTTATATTCAAGCCTGTTCAGAAGGCACTTCACTTAGTTAACTTAGACTTGTAACTCCACTTCCCCATTTATTTTTGAGAAATTAAAAGTTTCTAATAATCATTATAGGTTTTGATTGAGTATTTATAATTTTAGTAAATATTTTAGATATTGGAAATTTATCTATTTTGGAGGGAATTTAAATTGGGAGAAATTTCAATTTCAAAAAGTGGTTACAACCAACTTGTGGTCCACTCATATTTTTCCAAAAAGTTTTTAACTGTTTTTTTTCATTTTTGTAATATTCTAAAAGGGGGAGGGGTTTATTGTAAAACTTTTCAGGCGGAGGGACTTATTAAAGAACCTTTCTGGCGGGAGGACTTTTATGCAAAATTGCACAAACTTTTGTTTAAAATCTATAGCTGGGAAGAGAGAGAGAGAGAGAGAATGATTCAGAGTTAATTTTTTTATTTCACCTCTTTTCTTTTTCTGTTCTTCTCGAGCCAAGCCCTAATTTGATGGCGGCGACACCACGGCGACCCTCATGGCGATTCCGACGACGGTTGCGCGAGATTGTCTCCGACGGCGCACTGATCTCTCCATCGGCGGTGACGGCCACGACGATGCCAACAGCAGCGCCTGGGTAGATCTCCGGTGACGATGTAATGCCTATAGTTCGTATTACGTATCTTGGTATACGTGTACGTATTCTTGACTCGTATTGCGTATTTTTTTTCTGCATGGTTATTTTGGCATGTCATTGGATATGGCTTAGCTTGGTTCGGCTTAGCTTGGTTTGGTTTGCTTGTGGGTTCATCATGAACCAAAAGAAAACTCCCACCTACCACCACCACCCTTATTTATATTTCTACCTAACTCTCTCTCTCTTCATTTATTCTTCTCCTTCACTTCTTCTTCTCCACCATTTACTCTTCCACCTACCAGGAAAGAGAGCTAGGCAAGTGCAAACTTGCTTCATGATGGATCTCAAGTTTTATTGTTCCATTCTCTTCCTTACTTGATTTTAAGACTCTTTAGAACTTGGCCTTTTTCATTTTGATGGATAATTTCTTGTAGATCTAAGTTTATAACTTTTCGGTTTTCTTGGTTTTGATCTCTAAAACTTGGTTATTTTCGAAAACTAATGGTTCTATGTTGTAGAGAATTCAATTTCATACAGTTTTGGCTTTTGTTTCGCTTGATTTTGACTTCGGATGAGGAAGTTATGGCCAAAACAATTTTGGTCAAACTTCTATGTTCATCTGCAGCATGAGGCACATGTCGCAGTTGGCCGCATATGATGTCGCTGTTGAGCCGCATGAGCCGCATGTCGCAGTTGGCCGCATATGATATCGCTGTTGAGCCGCATGTCGCAGTTGGCCGCATATGATGTCGCTGTTGAACCGCATGAGCCGCATGTCGCAGTTGGACGCATATGATGTCGCTGTTGAGCCGCATGAGCCGCATGTCGCAGTTGGCCGCATAAGATGTCGCAGTTGAGCCGCATAGGCCGCATGTCGCAGTTGGCCGTATATGGTGTCGCAGAATAGGCCGCATAATGCATATTTTGACTATTTCTAACTGTTAGATGTCCTAATTGACCGAATTATGGCTCGAATTTCTTCCAACTCCCAACGTAGAAGTTGTAGATATTTTCCTTGGCATCAAGAATATGTCACTAGTTATTTTATGCAAGTTTCTCTCATTCATAATATTGTAGAATAGAACACGATAGTGGCCCGCTGTGGCGCACTCTTGACAAGTAAACTGACATGATATATCTCGGCATGCTGTTACGACAGCTAGCCTGACATGACAAGTATGAAGGACTTAGACACCGTGGGCGATTGTGTTTGTACAAATAAACTAGTACTGTCTTGCATCATGTCTAGGATGGGGACCCCTGAGTACCACGGTCAGGGGTACCTACTGAAATGGACTAAGGCTAATTAACTAGAATGATTCAGTAGTCATGAAGAGATTCCCAGCTACAGGCAATCCCGTTATCTGGGCACATTCAGTAGACTTGTAGCCTACCGACGAGTAGGGCACATTTCCAGCACACAGTCATGTGTTGTATTCTTCCTAAACGGACATTCGACCTGGATAACCGGATGGTCTGCAGGGCTTGTGGCTGTTGGGATAATCTCATTGCATCTTGCTAGTTACTAGGCTTGTGATAACTCTAGTTAGTTAAAAGTATCAAGCCGTACTCTTGATTGGCCGTGATTGATTGGATGGAGTTTATTCCAGCTTAGTCTTATCCTGATTCTGTGCAAGATTGTGACATGACATGATTATTGATGCTTGCCTTAACAATAACGATCAGGGGACCAGTTCTGTTCAGGCGAAGGGTTACAACCCTGGTCCTTGTTTGGTTTAAGGGTTGTAACCTGGCTCCCGGAGCAGTTCTGTGTTCTCTCTTCGTTTATTGTCTTAATGCAACCCATGCCATGTTCGTCATGTTTTACCTTACCTTAATACCATGATTATTTGTACTGGCCTTAGTAATAAAGATCAAAGGTCCAGTTCTGTTTAGGCGAAGGGTTACAACCCCGGTCCTTGTTTGGTTTAAGGGTTGTAACCTGCCTCCCGGAGCAGTTCTGTGTCCTCTCTTC
This sequence comes from Iris pallida, assembly GCA_029216955.1. Lineage (NCBI taxonomy): Eukaryota > Viridiplantae > Streptophyta > Magnoliopsida > Asparagales > Iridaceae > Iris > Iris pallida. The sequence continues at coordinate 15,871,159 of JANAVB010028196.1, forward strand.
GTTTATTGTCTTCACTATACCAATAGTATTTGAGACGGGTTTCTATTCAGGTGAAGGACTGCAACCTCGGTCCTTGTTTGGTTTAAGGGTTGCAGTCTGGCTACTTGAATGGTTTCCTCGTACTCAATTCATTATTGTTATTCCTATTATTATCAATTTCTCTTATAAGATATCTTTAATATTCTATTGTGATATACTGGTTTTAGTTCCTAAATGAAGTCTCCTTTGCGGTACTTGCTCTTTCTGGGGTCTGACCCAGCTGGTTTTGTGTGGCCAGATATCGGAGCAGCACCAGAGGATCCACCTGTCTTCCAGCCCGATGGTGACCACCAGGCGTAACCAGGGCAACGAGTGGGTTTCTTTTGTCCTTCCACTCTATTTGTAAAATTATTCTTTTGAGGCGTTTAGCCGGCGAGCACGTGTTAGCTCGTATTGCACCTTTATTTACTGTCTGCCTACGGGCTGTAACATGATTGACAAATCCTAGGGTTGATCATGTATTGACTAAAACTCTTGCTAGTCCTGACATTTTGTACGACTAGCTTCATGATCATCCAATATGTAATGTATGGGACGCCTTACTATTGTATATTGATGCTCTAATATCTTATGAATGTTACTACTTGCTTGTGATTGAGACAACAGGTTTGTTCTTGACCATAGGAGACTGATGGATTGTAGTTAAACCCTCATATATCTAGACAGCCGTGACCGTATAGTGACGTAAATTCCATTTCATTATACGTAGCTGGCTATGTCTGCCCCCGCTCTCCAGTATTCTGGTTCTGGGACGTGACATGGTTTTAGTGGTGGCCCATGCAGGTCTTGTAATTCAAGATATGTGAGGGTTTACCGAATAGATGTCTCAATCAGTACTCGCCCTTGATCTCTGCTCGTATCTTTCAAATCCCTGAGAATCTTGACCTGATCACATGCTTGTATCGTTGATCTGTCCTGGTCCTTTCTTATTGTTCCCTATGTCGTCTTCTACAGCGGCATTGTTCCTGGACCTGCCGATCTGTCACGCCCCAGAACCAGAATACTGGAGAGCAGGAGCAGACATAGCCAGCTACGTATATTGAAGTGCAACCCACCTCGCTATACGGTCACGGCTGTCTAGATACATGAGGGTTTAACTACAAGCCAACAGTCTCTTATGGTCATAAACAATCCTAGTGTCTCAATCACAAGCAAGTAAGTAAGTATTACAAGATGTAAGATCACCAAATATACAATAGTAAGGCGTCCCAAACATTACATATTCAGCTGATCATGAAGCTAGTCATTACAAAATGTCAGGACTAGCAAGAGTTTAGTCATACATGATCAACCCTAGGATCTGTCAATCATGTTACAGCCCGTAGACAGAAAGTAATTAAAGGTGCAATACGAGCTAACACGTGCTCGCCGGCTAAACGCCTCAAAAGAATAATTTTACAATAAAGTGGGAGAACAAAAAGAAACCCACTCGTTGCCAGGGTTACGCCTGGTGGTCACCATCTGGCTGGAAGACAGGTGGATCCTCTGGTGCTGCTCCGATATCTGGCCATACAAAACCAGCTGGGTCAGACCCCAGAAAGAGCAAGTGCCACAAAGGAGGCTTCACTTAGGAACTAAAACCAGTCTATCACAATAGAATATTAAAGATAGTAAATAAAGAACTGATAGTAATAGAGATAACAACAGTAAACTGAGTACGAAAAAACCATTCAAGTAGCCAGGTCACAACCCTTAAACCAAACAAGGACCGGGGTTGTAACCCTTCACCTGAATAAAAACTCGTCTCAAATACTATTGGTATAGTGGAGACAATAAACGAAGAGAGGACACAGAACTGCTCCGGGAGCCAGGTTACAACCCTTAAACCAAACAAGGACCGGGGTTGTAACCCTTCGCCTGAACAGAACTGGACCCCTGATCTTTATTGCTAAGGCCAGTATAAATAATCATGGTATTGAAATAAGGTAAAAGAACACGACGAGAATGGCATGGGGTTACAATAAGACAATAAACGAAGAGAGGACACAGAACTGCTCCGGGAGCCAGGTTACAACCCTTAAACCAAACAAGGACCGGGGTTGTAACCCTTCGCCTGAACAGAACTGGACCCCTGATCGTTATTGTTAAGGCAAACATCAATAATCATGTCATGTCCCAATCTTGCACAGGATCAGGATAAGACTAAGCTGGAATAAACTTCATCCAATCAATCACGGCCAATCAAGAGTACGGCTTGATACTTTTAACTAACTAGGGTTATCACAGCCTAGTTACTAGCAAGATGCAATGAGATTATCCCAACAGCCACAAGCCCTGCAGACCATCCGGTTATCCGAGTCGAATGTCTGTTTATAAAGGGTGCACCACATGACTGTGTGCTGGAAATGTGCCCTACTCATCGGTAGGCTACAATTCCACTTAATGTGCCCAGATAACGGGATTGCCTGTAGCTGGAAATCTCTTCATGACTAATGAATCATTCTAGTTAATTAGCCTTAGTCAATTTCAGTAGGCACCCCTGACCGTGGTACTCAGGGATCCCCATCCTAGACATGATGCAAGACAGTATCAATTTATTTGTACAAACACAATCGCCCACGGTGTCCAGGTCTTTCATACTTGTCATGCCGTGCTAGCTGTCGTAACAGCATATCGTGGTGTATCATGTCAGGGTTACTTATCAAGAGTGCGCCATGACGAGCCACTATCGTGTTCTAACATTATAAATGAGAAAAGTTGCATAAATAGTTAATAACATATTCTGGAAGCCAAATAGGGCAAGAAAAACAACCAAATTAAACACTATACGACCAAGGGTGAATTGGGGGCTCATGCGGCAGTAGATGGGTACTCATCTATGCGTCTGAGTAGATGGGTACTCATCTATGCGGCTGAGTAGATGGGTACTCATCTATGCGGCTGAGTAGTAAATCTCATACGGCTGGGTAAGTGGGTACCCATCTATGCGGCTGAGTAAAATGAATCTCATGCGGCTAAGTGAATGAATCTCATGCGACTGAGTGAATAAATCTCATGCGGCTGGGTAAGTAGGTACCCATCTATGCGGCTGAGTAAGTGGGTACCCATGCGGCTGAGCAAGTAAATCTCATGCGGCTGGGTAAGTGGGTACCCATCTATGCGGCTGAGTAAAATGAATCTCATGCGGCTAAGTGAATGAATCTCATGCAGCTGGGTAAGTGGGTACCCATCTATGCGGCTGAGTAAAATGAATCTCATGCGGCTAAGTGAATGAATCTCATTCGGCTGGGTAAGTGGGTACCCATCTATGCGGCTGAGTAAAATGAATCTCATGCGGCTAAGTGAATGAATCTCATGCGGCTGGGTAAGTGGGTACCCATCTATGCGGCTGAGTAAAATAAATCTCATGCGGCTAAGTGAATGAATCTCATGCGGCTGGGTAAGTGGGTACCCATCTTCTCAGAAAATCTGAGAAGGATGGCCATGGAACCCATAGCTTCCAAGCTCCATAAAACCTTCATCGTAAGCCTAAATTTGGACTTCCATAGGTCAAAATGGGGTAGAACGAAATTCTCTACAACATAAAACCATCAAAACTTAGAAATAATAAAGTTAAATAGATCAAAACCCAAGAAATCCGAAAATACTATAATCTTAGATCTAGAAGAATTTAGCCATGGAAATTGAAAATGCCAAGCACTAAAGTGTCTTAGAATGCTGTGAAGAAGAGAATAGAACAATAAAATTTATGTTCCTCCATGAAGCAAGATGCACTTGCCTAAGCTCTCTCTCTCTCTCTCACTCTCCTGGTGGTTAAAGAAGTAATGGTGGAAGAAGAAGAAGTAAATGAAGAGAGAGAATTAAAGGAATGGGTTAATAAAGGATGATGGTGGTGGTAGGTAGGGGTTCTCCCCTTGGTTCATGATGAACCAAGGTACCCCAAGTCTAGCCGAACCAACCCAAAATAAACAGGGCCAAGCTAAGAGATATGCAATACAAGAACAAATACGTACACGTATTCCAAGATACGTAATACGAACTACAGGCATTACACGATCAGCAAGGCGGGGCACCTCCCGCGGACCAGCAGCAACCTGGAGATCAAGCCCAGCATTCAGGAGTAGCCTCCAGAGTCATGCCTACCGAAGGAGAACCACCAGTTCAGCCCGTCCAGCCTGCAGAGCCTGATGATTACACTTTGGTGGGTCTCATCAGGTCCCTATTAGCTTCCCAGGATCGTCGCAGAGATGCCTTGCACCAGACGGTGGCAGATGCTTTGACCAGAGGAGGTCATCAGGGTAATAGCGCGGCCAACAGCTTCAAGCGCTTGAACCCTCCCTTCTTCGATGGCAGTGAAGATGCGATCGCTGCAGATGCATGGCTTCAGGACACAGAGGTGATTCTAGAAGCAGCCAGGACTCCAGAGAACGAAAAGGTGGCCGTAGTGCGCCTGCACTTGCTAGATCTTGCCCGCAGCTGGTGGGCAGCGCAGGCCGATGGATTAGTGGCCCCAATTTCATGGGCAGTATTCAGGGAGAGATTCCAGACCAAGTATTTTATGCTGTAGCTCGGTATGATCTACAGACGAGATTCACCAATCTGAAGCAGATGGGCAGGACGGTCGATGGATATGCGGCCGAGTTCTCCAGGCTTAGTCGGTTTGCTACCACCTTGGTGGCGACCGAGTTCGATAGAGCCCAGAGGTTCCAGCAGGGGCTCCACCTAGAGATTTTATTGGCGGTAGAGCAGTTTGAGCATCAGACTTTTGATGCAGTATTGAGAGCAGCCCGGAGGCATGAGTACACCTTCCAGAGGACCGTGGATAGGACCGGAGGTCGGAAGCGATCTCACGGTCAGATGAATCAGTCATCAGCACCAGCCCCGGCAGCCTGGACTTTGACCATTGGAGCTCCGAGGCGGGCGGCCTCAGTGACGTTGGTTCAGCATTTCACCCCGACGTACCCTCAGCAGTAGAAGTAGAAGCAGTCTTCCGCAGTGGGATGTTCACACTGCGGGAAGCCAGGGCATGTGGTATCCGAGTGTCATAGAGCACAGGGTTTGTGCTTGGTTTGTGGGGCCCCGGACCACAGGGTTGGGAACTGCCCGAATAGGGGGAGTTCATCAGCCTTCTCTAGTCCTTCAGTTAGAGGACCAGCACCAGTCCAGCAGCAGCAGCAGCTGTAGTACCCGTTTCCGAGGCCATTGCCGACGCAGGCCCATGCATTCCAGCAGCAGAGACCGCAACAGTATGCCCAAGCCCAAGCCCTGATCCAGAGCAGGCAGAGGAATTTTTAGCAGAGGGGACCCGCACCCAAAGGACATGGTCAAGTGCTGGCTTTGACCATGGAAGAAGAAGGAATAGCACCAGGTGAGGTGGTGGCAGGTACTGTTCTCGTCAACACCTTTTCAGCTTCAGTATTATTTGATTCTGGTCCCTCGCATTCATTTATGTCTGCACGATTTGCGACACGGGTAGGACTGGAGCCCGAGTCATTATCGGTAAAGCTCAATATACTTACTGGTAACGGACTTGTGGGAGTAGATAGAGTGTCTTCCTCGTGTCGGGTCGTAGTTAGCGGTAGAGAATTTCCTGCTAGATTGATAGAGTTCCCGATGGCCGATTATGATGTGGTCTTAGGGATGGATTGGTTGAGGGACCAGTATGCTAGGATAGACTGCCACATTGGCAGGGTTATTTTTAGCATTCCAAGCGAGCCGGAGTTTTTCTTCTCCCGAGGTGAAGTTGAACCTTCTCCTCCATTATTGCGGATGGCAGAAGCAGCAGTGCAGTTACCTTGGATAGTCGAAGAGTTTCCAGATGTTTTCCCAGAAGAGCTCCCAGGGATGCCGCCCGAGCGAGAGATCGAGTTTACCATCGACTTGATTCCCGGGACAGCCCCAGTGTCAGAGAGAGTCTACAGGATGGCGCCGTCAGAGCTAGAGATATTGTACAAGATGATTGAAGAACTCAGAACCAAGGAATTCATTCATGCTAGTGGATCGCCTTGGGGAGCCCCGATGCTTCTTGTGAAAAAGAAGGATGGTACGTCCAGATTGTGTGTTGATTATCGTACCTTGAACTCAGTGACAATCAAGAACAGATACCCTCTTCCGAGGATAGATGACTTATTTGATCAACTCAAAGGGGCGTCAGTATTTTCAAAGATTGACTTGCGATCAGGATACCACCAGATCAGAGCCAGAGAGCAGGACATCCCGAAGACTGCTTTCAGATCTAGGTATGGGCATTGGGAGTTCCTTGTGATGCCATTTGGAGCAACCAATGCGCCGACAGTATTCATGGACCTCATGAATCGCATCTTCATGCCTTATTTTGATCAGTTCGTGATTGTGTTCTTAGACGACATCCTGTTCTACAGCAAGAGTGAGGCGGAGCATGAGTAGCATCTCAGAATTGTCCTCCAGATTCTCAGAGAGTACCAGTTATATGCCAAGTTTAGTAAATGCGAGTTCTGGCTCGATTGCATTTCGTACTTGGGTCATATCATCACCCGAGGAGGAGTTGAAGTGGATCCCCAGAAGATCGTGGCCATTGAAACGTGGCCGGTACCTAGCACAGTGGCAGAAATTCGTAGTTTTCTTGGCTTGGCCGGCTACTACCGGCAATTTGTTTCAGACTTTGCTCGAATTTCTGCGCCATTGACCCAGTTGACCAGCAAGGATGTACAGTTTGCTTGGACAGCAGAGTGTCAGGATTCTTTTGAGAGGTTGAAGCGAGGCTTGATGACAGCTCCTATTCTCACGTTTCCAGATGGAACTGGAGGATTCTCAGTGTATTGTGATGCTTCGGGCAGGGGTTTAGGATGTGTTCTGATACAGCATGGGAAGGTAATAGCTTATGCGTCACGGAAACTTCGTGAGCATGAGAGGATTTACCCAACCCATGACTTGGAGCTGGCAGCAGTAGTGTTTGCACTTAAGTTGTGGAGGCACTACTTGTACGGAGATAGGGTAGAAATTTTCACCGACCACAAGAGCCTAAAGTATGTTTTCACCCAGAAGGATCTCAACATGCGTCAGAGGAGATGGCTAGAGCTGCTTGTGGATTATGATGTCAACCTGCAGTATCACCCAGGGAAGGCCAACGTTGTTGCAGATGCATTGAGCAGGAGAGCCGGAGTTTATTTCCTAACAGCGTAACCAGAACTGTTAGCCAATCTTCAGAAGATGGGTATAGAAGTTGTCCTTCCTTCCAGTGTGGCATTGATGGCCGGCATGCAAGTTCAGTCCACTGTAGTCGAGAGGATCCGGGTGGCACAGTCAGCAGATTCCAAGCTTCAGCGACTCAGAGCAGAGTGTGAGGCAGGATGAAGACCAGAGTTATGTATCCATGAAGACGGTACACTTCGACATGGTAAGCGTCTTTGTGTACCCAATGGAGATATCAGATAGGAGATCATGGCAGAGGCCCACAGTTCGTAGTATTCCATTCATCCTGGTGGCACAAAAATGTACCGTGATATTCGTCAGCACTTTTGGTGGAATGGCATGAAGAGGAAGATAGCCCGGTTTGTCTCTCATTGTTTAGTATGCCAGCAAGTTAAGGCCGAACATCAGAGACCAGCTGGACTACTTCAACCATTGCCGATTCCCGAGTGGAAATGGGAGCATATAACCATGGACTTTGTGACTGGATTGCCTAGATCCCCGGTAGGCAGAGACGCTATTTGGGTTGTCATAGACAGGCTCACGAAGGTGGCTCACTTTTTCCCGTTCAGAGTTGGTCAGTCGACGGCTCAGCTAGCGGAGATATATCTCCGGTAGATTGTCAGATTGCACGGCGTACCAGTCAGTATCACTTCGGATAGAGATTCAAGATTTACGTCGCACTTTTGGCGTAGCTTGTAAAAATGTTTGGGAACTCACCTCCAGTTCAGTACAGCTTATCACCCGCAGACAGATGGCCAGTCGGAACGTACGATCCAGACTCTTGAAGATATGTTGCGGTCATGTACACTCGACTTCGGTGGTTCGTAGGAAGATCATGTGCACCTGGTGGAGTTCTCGTACAACAACAGTTTCCAGGCCAGTATCCAGATGGCACCGTTCGAGGCACTGTATGGTAGGAAGTGTCGATCCCCGCTAGCCTGGGATGATGTTGGAGAGAGGCAGATGCTTGGTCCGGAAATGATTGCTCAGACCGTTGAGGTGGTCAGGAGAGTCAGAGATCATCTTCGAGTTGCCCAAGATCGCCAGCGTCATTGGGCCGATTCTCATCGGCGCCCTCTTGAGTTTTCTGTCGGCGACCATGTATTCCTGAGGATTTCGCCTAACCGTGGCGTCATTCGTTTCGGCGTACGGGAAAAGCTTAGTCCTAGGTATATAGGGTCATTCGATATTCTGGAGCGAGTAGGAGATGTATCCTATCGTCTTGCTCTTCCACCGTCGCTACGTGAGGTACATGACGTATTCCATGTATCCAAACTACGACGGTATATCCCGGACCCGAGCCACATCCTGGATCATTCGGAATTGGTTGTTGGTACCAACCTTTCGTATGAGGAGAGGCCCGTGTCTATATTGGACCGAAGAGAGAAGACACTCAAGAACAAGACTATCAAGTTAGTCCGAGTTGCTTGGGGTCATCACTCTTTGGGTGAGTCGACGAGGGAGCGTGAGGATGATATCCGATCGCGATATCCCAACCTGTTTGACTCGTAAGGTATAATATCTTCCTTATGCCTTATGCTTTCAATTCCTTGCTTGAATAAATGACTGCATGATATACTGCTTGTTATAGCTTACGATTAGTATAGCTTGTCCTTGCAATTCTAGCCTCTTGATTAAATTCCGAGGACGGAATTCTTTTAAAGTGGGTAGAGTTGTAATGCCTATAGTTTGTATTACGTATCTTGGTATACGTGTACGTATTCTTGACTCGTATTGCATATTTTTTTCCTGGATGGTTATTTTGGCATGTCATTGGATATGGCTTAGCTTGGTTCGGCTTAGCTTGGTTTGGTTTGCTTGTGGGTTCATCATGAACCAAAAGAAAACCCCCACCTACCACCACCACCCTTATTTATATTTCCACCTAACTCTCTCTCTCTTCATTTATTCTTCTACTTCACTTCTTCTTCTCCACCATTTACTCTTCCACCTACCAGGAAAGAGAGCTAGGCAAGTGCAAACTTGCTTTATGATGGATCTCAAGTTTTATTGTTCTATTCTCTTCCTTACTTGATTTTAAGACTCTTTAGAACTTGGCCTTTTTCATTTTGATGGATAATTTCTTGTAGATCTAATTTATAACTTTTTGGTTTTCTTGGTTTTGATCTCTAAAACTTGGTTATTTTCGAAAACTAATGGTTCTATGTTGTAGAGAATTCAATTTCATGCAGTTTTGGCTTTTGTTTCGCTTGATTTCGACTTCGGATGAGGAAGTTATGGCCAAAACAATTTTGGTCAAACTTCTATGTTCATCTGCAGCATGAGGCACATGTCGCAGTTGGCCGCATATAATGTCGCTGTTGAGCCGCATGAGCCGCATGTCGTAGTTGGCCGCATAAGATGTCGCTGTTGAGCCGCATAGGCCGCATGTCGCAGTTGGCCGTATATGGTGTCGCAGAATAGGCCGCATAATGCATATTTTGACTATTTCTAACTGTTAGATGTCCTAATTGACCGAATTGTGGCTCGAATTTCTTCCAACTCCCAACGTGGAAGTTGTAGATCTTTTTCTTGGCATCAAGAATATGTCACTAGTTATTTTATGCAAGTTTCTCTCATTCATAATATTATAAGAATAGAACACGATAGTGGCCCGCTGTGGCGCACTCTTGACAAGTAAACTGACATGATATATCTCGACATGCTGTTACGACAGCTAGCCTGACATGACAAGTATGAAGGACTTGGACACCGTGGGCGATTGTATTTGTACAAATAAACTAGTACTGTCTTGCATCATGTCTAGGATGGGGACCCCTGAGTACCATGGTCAGGGGTACCTACTGAAATGGACTAAGGCTAATTAACTAGAATGATTCAGTAGTCATGAAGAGATTCCCAGCTACAGGCAATCCCGTTATCTGGGCACATTCAGTGGACTTGTAGCCTACCGACGAGTAGGGCACATTTCCAGCACACAGTCATGTGTTGTATTCTTCCTAAACGGACATTCGACCTGGATAACCGGATGGTCTGCAGGGCTTGTGGCTGTTAGGAAAATCTCATTGTATCTTGCTAGTAACTAGGCTTGTGATAACCCTAGTTAGTTAAAAGTATCAAGCTGTACTCTTGATTGGCCATGATTGATTGGATGGAATTTATTCCAGCTTAGTCTTATCATGATTCTGTGCAAGATTGTGACATGACATGATTATTGATGCTTGCCTTAACAATAACGATCAGGGGACCAGTTCTGTTCAGGCGAAGGGTTACAACCCCGGTCCTTGTTTAGTTTAAGGGTTGTAACCTGGCTCCCGGAGCAGTTCTGTGTTCTCTCTTCGTTTATTGTCTTAATGCAACCCCATGCCATGTTCGTCATGTTTTACCTTACCTTAATACCATGATTATTTATACTGGCCTTAGCAATAAAGATCAAGGGTCCAGTTCTGTTCAGGCGAAGGGTTACAACTCCGGTCCTTGTTTGGTTTAAGGGTTGTAACCTGGCTCCCGGAGCAGTTCTGTGTCCGCTCTTCGTTTATTGTCTTCACTGTATCAATAGTATTTGAGACGGGTTTCTATTCAGGTGAAGGGCTGCAACCTCGGTCCTTATTTAGTTTAAGGGTTGCAGTCTGGCTACTTGAATGGTTTCCTCGTACTCAATTCATTATTGTTATTCCTATTATTATAAATTTCTCTTATAAGATATCTTTAATATTCTATTGTGATATGCTGGTTTTAGTTCCTAAGTGAAGCCTCCTTTGCGGCACTTGCTCTTTCTGGGGTCTGACCCAGCTGGTTTTGTGTGGCCAGATATCGGAGCAGCACCAGAGGATCCACCTGTCTTCCAGCCCGATGGTGACCACCAGGCGTAACCAGGGCAACGAGTGGGTTTCTTTTGTCCTTCCACTCTATTTGTAAAATTATTCTTTTGAGGCGTTTAGCCGACGAGCACGTGTTAGCTCGTATTGTACCTTTATTTACTGTCTGCCTACGGACTGTAACATGATTGACAAATCCTAGGGTTGATCATGTATTGACTAAAACTCTTGCTAGTCCTGACATTTTGTACGACTAGCTTCATGATCATCCAATATATAATGTATGGGACGCCTTACTATTGTATATTGATGCTCTAATATCTTGTGACTGTTACTACTTGCTTGTGATTGAGACAATAGGTTTGTTCTTGACCATAGGAGACTGATGGATTGTAGTTAAACCCTCATATATCTAGACAGCGTGACCGTATAGTGACGTGAATTCCATTTCATTATACGTAGCTGGCTATGTCTGCCCCCGCTCTCCAGTATTCTGGTTCTGGGACGTGACAGACGACGGGCGACGGGTTCCTCCTACGATGGTGTGAGCCCTAGCCCTATTCTCGGTGGTTTTGATCGACAGCGACGGCGGCGGTTTCGAGCGGCCCCGGTGACTTCGACGGCGATGGTGGTCCTCTCCACCAGCGATCGGTCATCCTTCCCCGACGGCGACGGTGGTTTTCTTCTCCGACGACATCGATCCACCCTCACGGCGGTTCCCTCCCGACGATAGACGACTCCTTCATCGATCTCACGATCCCCACTTCCACGACGAGCTCAGCCCTAGCTCCTCATTCTGGCGATGGCGACTAAGTCGGACGACTTCTCCGGCGATGGGCGTGGACGGCGTATCTCTTCCAGGCGGTGCTCGACTGCGGGGACCTTCTCCGATGGTCACTCTCCCACGGCGAGGCAATTCCGACGGTGACTAGGTCGATCTCCTCCCTGGGATCGATCCGAGCCCAGTAAGCCTCGATCGAGTCTTGAGCTAATTTCGAATATCCAATCGTGTTCTTAAATTCTGGGATCACCTTGTTGATCATTTCTTCTCATTTTTTTGTGGATAAAAGTTTTGGTAGAACTCTCTGTCCAACTGCTTGGTCGATCGTTACTTCGAATTCGGTCAGTCATCTTCCACGACGTTGTTCCGGCATTCACGAACTCAAGATCAAGCTTCGATCCTCAATTATGGTAAGTAACATTTCAAATCCATTGGTTCAAATATGACTCTGATCGGTTGTTCATGACTGCACCCATCCACTTGCTTGATAAAATGACTAAACAGGGGCGTAGCAGTGTTTGGACGTGAGGCTTGTAACCGTTCTGTGGTTGTATCCCAGTTTCGTGGACTTGTCATCTTCAGGTATTGCACTGCTCTCCTCAAGTTTGATTGTTTAATTTATAGTTAGAATTATTAGGGTTGAACGGGGTTGTGATCGGGTTGCAGGAAGGTGGGAGTCGTGTCTGATCTTTTTGCTCGTGTCGGTTGTGTTGGCCAGGGTCATTGCGGCGTGGAAGGGTCAGTCGTGTCATGTGAGTAGGTTCGTGATATTCGTATCGGAGGACGGGTGCGTGTCCGGAGTAGGTGTTTGAATTCAGTGTAAGAGGCTGGACCATTGCAGTAATAGGGGTGTCGATCCTCTTTGAATATATATTTTGAAGCTCCAATGATTCAGTAGCAGCCACCTTGCAATATAGTTGTATTTGACTTCAAAACATTTCTCTAGATTTTGTTTTCCTGCTCTTTGTGTCTTTTGATTGTAACTGATTTGGTTTGGGAGTATTTCTTGGAAGCCTCGATGACCTAGTTGGACTTGGAATGTATTTTGATTACTAATTCAATCTTACATTTTCATATGAAATTTCTTATAGATTTATGATTCAATTGTATGGTTCCTACTCTCCTTCTTGTGTCGTTAATGCAAGCAATGCTGGCTCCTTTCCTTTGAAATTTTGTTGCAGCAAGCATGGTAGCCGTCTATTTCAATTTGGGTGAGTTCTGGAACAAGTGGTGTTGTCTATGTATGGTTGTGTTGACGCTGGATCTTGGTGGAGATGGGTTTAGCCTATGGGTGTGGCTGAGTTTTGTTCGAACAAGTATTGGTGAATCCTTGAGTAGGCTTAAACCTCAGGCGTAGTGTTTTGTTGAACCATGATAGGCAGGAGGTTGGGCTTGGGTTTCTCGAATTAAATTAGGACCCAGAGTATGAGTTGTGGAATACCCTTGGATTAATTCTATAGTTGTTGAAGTAAGGTGGTAAATTCTTTTAGGTTATTCAAATGTATTTTCTTCAAGCAGTATACTTGTTTAATTAGTACTATTGATATGTTAAGATAAATAATCTTTTCTATGTAAGATAAATAGTGGAAGTTATTCAGTATCAAGAAATCTAAGCCTAGTTAGGAAAGAGTATGGGTTAGTGGTATATCTAGTTGGTAAAGTGTATGGCTAGTGCATTAATACATTTATACTATAGATAGTTGTGGATTAGAGAATAAATATCTAGTTGGATTAATTGTGTAGACCTTAACCAACTTGTACACATTATTAAATACAGGAGAACATCTAGCCCCGATCTTTACCCGTACCTTCCTGGAGCAAAGGCAAGTACATTCTATGGTTTTGATCAGTGCATTTTCTTGTTCTTTATTGCTGACACACTGCGACACGTTCATGATCTTTTCTGGCTTGTTCTTTCCTGATCTTACTTGTATCTTGGGGTGGGGGAAATACTCTAGATATGTGACCAAACCCGGATACTTATTCATGATCTTTAGCTTAGGCCTCGCACAGTGCACGCGGGTCCTAAGCCGTACCATATATGATCTTTCAGGATCTTTCATGCTCTTTCATGATCTTACCCATAGCCAGTCACATATCATAGAAGTATTTCAAATTTATAACACACATGTTCAGGATTTTGTTCTTACATTAGTTCCTATGATCCTGATCTTGATTTTAGCTATAGTCGTGATCTTTCCTGCATCTTTATACAGTCGTGATCTTTCATGTATCTTTATAGCAGTAGTTCATGTTCTTCCTTTTCTTTACGTATCTTGTTCTTCTTGTTCTTTCAGCAATTACTTTCCATATCATGATGTTATTATTCATTACCTAGAACTGTGCTTTGTTTCGCTCCTGACTGGATAAGTTGCAGGTATATTTGCAGGATTTATCATTCTACTTTATGGGCCAGAGCCCGGGATTTAGCTGAGCAGGATGAGGCTTAGCTTGAGGCTTCAGGTTTAGATTGCTTAGCTTTACTTTGAGATATTGACTTTAGAGTTCATAGCACTTTTCATTCCTGTTGATTATAGTACATTATGATATCTGGATTTGTGGATTATGGTGATCTTTCTGGGATACGTTATAGATGCTGTGATTATATACTTTCATGTTTATCTGGTTAGTTTTCCCTAGCTTGGTACAGCTTACTTTGTCGTGTCTAACGACGAAGGCTGGGCGTGTCCGACTCGTGTCTGATTATTCGGGAGCGGGTCGTGACAAGACTACTTTGATTTCAATGCAAGGACTTGCACGTGGATTGCCACCAGCAAAGTCCACTTAATCTATATGCACCGGTCGCTGGCATCACAAGCCAATTTGGACATGTCTTCCCCTTGGTAATTTCTCACCTATCATGGCGTGCGGCTTGGTACACCCTGATAGTCTTTTGAAATACCCGGCCTTACGTCCCCTGGTGGCCAAGCCCGCACTCAGGCCTGTACGTAAGCCAAATTTTGATTTCCGTCCGGACCGGCACGTCCTTCACACTTTGACTGTGCCGCTGGAAATACCCTTATTTCCCCTCTCCTCCGTACACGATGGAGGTGTCCACGACCATTTCGTTTTATTTGTCATTTTAACTTAACGGCTGTCTCCGAGCCGAAGGCTAACCCTTAGCCATAATGCGTTATCGACCAGGTTGGCGTCCGTGCAGCGTGGGTAGCCAGCCCCGTTGTACGTGCCCGTCACACCTGTCGCTAACTGTAAGCCCCTGTTTTTCAATTTCAGTTTTATTAGTGCTAATTAATTTTTAATGTTAATTTTTAGCCTTAAAATAATTATTAGGATTTTTAGGAATTTTTCTATAATTTTTAAATGAGTTTTAAATATAAAAATATCACTTTGCTAATTATTTGGAATTAATTAAATAGGTTCTGCAATTTTTAGATTTGTTTTTATATCGGTTTGTAATTAAGGAAATGTTTTTAATTTAGAAATGCAATTTCTGTTTTGCAAATCCTCACTGATAATTCCTTTATGCAAATTCCTAAAACTAAGGGGCCTAGCTGCTAATTACCAAAAAAACCCCCCTCTCTCACACGACAGCTCTCTCTCTCTCCTCTGACTCTCACCAACCCCACTGCCCCGACCGACCACGACCGGCTGCCCCCGCCAAATCCGGCTGCCCCCACCGCCCTAAAACCCTATTTAAACCCCCCACACTCTCCAGACCAAAACCCTAACCCTAGATTTCCACCACGACCAACCGCCGCCCTCCTTCTTCCCCACTTCCCAACACTGAAACCCTAACTCCGGCGAACACTGCTCCGCCCCAACCGATGACCTTCACCGCCAACCACTACCACCATTCGACGTGCCCCGACGAGACGCGTCGATTGCCACTGCTCCGCCACCGCCCCGACGCCTACGCCGCCGTCCAGCCCCTTCGAATCACCCTGAGTTGATCGGACACGTAAGTGGCAGCTTCGATTCGTGTCGTGCGAGTCTCGTCTTCACATATGAGACTCGCCAGGACACGGGCAATACTAGGGTTAGCTTGGATACGGCCAAGTCGCTTCGTGCGTGTCGTGCTAGCCTAGGATACAAGACACCTGTGTCCCTAACTGTCAGGACACAGGATGGTTTTTATTTTTTTTTTTGTGTTAATTAATTCGAACCTAAATAAAACTAACCTAAACTCTAACCTTAACACAACTGATGGGCTGACCCCCTGGCCAGCCCATCCTAATCAAACCCCCCCCCCCCCCCCCCCCCGCTGTGTTGGCTCGAGTTCGAGCCCCCCCTCTTCTTTTTTATTTCCTTTTTCTTTCTTTTTCTTTTTCTGTTTTCTTTTTTCTGTTTTATATATATTTATATATATGTATGTATATATATATATATATATATATATATATATATATATATATATATATATATATATATATATATATATATATATATATATATATATATATATATTTAATATATATTAGTATATATATATGTATATACTGTATTTTGACAGTAATTTATATATATATATATATGTATATATTTTATAGTTAGTAAGTTCATGTATATATATTTGTATATATATAAATATATGTATTGTTATACATACTACTTTATATATATAAATTGTTTTTATATATATATATATATATATATATTTCACTTTAGTATTTTATAAATATATATATGTATGTATGTATGTATGTATATATATGTATTTATGTACATATATGTATATATGTATATATTTTTCTTGTGTGTATATTTTCATAGTTAGTAAATATTATATATATATATTTGTATACATATATGTATATATATATATTTCATATATATATATATATATATTATACACTTTATAATTTAAATGTCTCCTTATATATATATATATATATATATATATATATATATATATACATATTTGTATATATATATATATATATATATATATATATATATATATATATATATACTTTATAAATTAAGTATTTTCCTTATACATAGATATATGTACCTTTTTCATGTGTAGGTATATAATTATTTTGTATAACTTTACCATATTAAAATAATAATATTTATTTGGCACTATTACCAAATTGTATTTTTAGTGTATTTAAATTACTGCAACCATTTGGTGTCCAAGCCTAGCATGGGTATTTGGGCCCAAATATGTTTTCACACATTCAAGACCTGTACAAGTCATATTGGACTTGATTCACGGCCTTGGGTCCTGTATTTGAACTTTGGTTCAAATTATATACATGGACAAAATACGCAGATAATTAATTATTGTGTGCATTGCTGTTTTTGATTTTCTAAAAAATACTTAAAGTATTGCTAAAATTATGGAAAATAGTTTTTAGATACTATGTTAAGTTAGCTAATTTAGTATAATTTTTGTAGTATTTAATTTACTGTTTTGCCACTAGTTTGGCATATGAAACCAAACTCATTTTCTATACTTAGGAAAACTGATTTTTATAAAATATTTGTACTGGTTAATAAATTCCAGAAAATTTATAATAAATTTCTATGATTAACAAGGATCACTTTGGTACTTTACTTTAAACAAAACTAGGCTTTTTGTCTATCAATAAAATTGTTAGAACACAATGATCTTTTGATTTATTTATTGATTAATTACGACTTGTAGCTTTTTGTGTTATTTGGAGTTTTAGTCGTGTTGAACCCCATCCCTCACTAGTGTAAAGACCCTAGAAAGTTAGTTAACATAGTGTATCACCCCATATTGGTCTCCTATGCCAAAGTCATCATTTTGGCTAGGTGTCCAGTCACAAGTCGTGTTTCACCAATTAGTGTCCTAGTATTTTAGCTTAGTGTAAAAGCTAAGTTATTGTACCAAGCATGCCTGCAATTAGGAACTTAAGGTAATTAGACAACATTAGGAAAGACGCTTAGAACACTTAGAGGAATGCTAGGATTGCAATATAGGAAATACATCACATGTTTGCTATTATAATTAGATTTTCTTGCATATGATTACTTACTTTAAATAAGTCCTTATAAGTCTTTTTTTATGTGTAATTTAGATGGTGCTTACTCGTTCATCCCAGTACGTTACCCCCGAGAATGGGGCCCTCCATATCCAGTCAGCTGACCAGTTGACTGATACACCTCCACCTACCACATTCCCCCACTCCACAGATCCACAGACCCAGATACCACCTTCCACATCCCAATCCCAGCAGGCCCAGATACTTCCACCACCCCCTATCACTATACCCACTCAGGCTTCCGTCATACTCGACGGGACCCAATTGCTCACACTGATCCAGGGGTTCCTAACAACCCATCAGGAGTAGACTACCCTACTCCGCCAGAGCATGGAGCATTCTGAGGGACGTCCCGTGGTACCACCACATGTAGAGCCACGGCAGAGAGCGGGGACGATCAAGGACTTCATGGGTCTGAACCCCAAGGAGTTCTCAGGGACTTAGGGCATAGTAGTAGCTGATGACTGGCTAGATTCGGTAGAGAGGAAGCTTCTGGGAGTTAGGATGCCGGATGACCTCCAAGTCGAGGCAGCAGGATTTCTGCTAATAGACTTAGCCGGAGTCTGGTTCAGGAATGAGCCTTTGTTCGCGAGAGGTAGAGCCACCTGGGACCAGTTCAAGACCCAGTTCAAGAAGAAATTCTTCTCGACCACTGCTAGAGTAGCCATGGGGCTACGATTTCAGAACATCCAGCAAGGGAACCGTTCTGTTGACGAGTATGCGGCAGAGTTTAGTCGCCTGAGCCGTTTCGCTCCTAGTCTGGTTGCTGATCCAGAGGAGATGACCCGTAGGTTTTGCCATGGTCTAGTTCCAGACATTGGCATTCTTATAGTGGCAAACGGTACGACTGACTACTACCAGAGCCTAGAGTTGGCCCGGAGTATTGAGGAGCGTCTTCTGTCATGCAAGAGGCCGACTTCTGTACATCATGAGGGACCGTCCAAGCGTCAGGCTTTCCAGCAGAGAGCACCGATGCCACCCCAGCAGACTTACCGTCCTCCTACATCACATCACCCGACCCAACCAGTTAGAGCCCCGGGACCTCAGCAGCAGCAGAAGGGGACTATATGTTCATTCTGTAGAAGGGTAGGCCACGACGCTTTCGTTTGTAGGAAAAGGTTGGGGCAGTGTTTAGCTTGTGGGTCTGCCATCCATCAGATTCGGGACTGCCCAGTAGCCAAGGGACCCCAGGGGAAGACTTATAGCCTAGTCCTTGAGCCGGAGCCGGAACCGGTTTCGGGAGGTTAGTTTTGATCGTAACCTTAGTTATTTGTTGCATTGCTTGCTATGTTAGAATATTGTCGGGTCTTCAATCCTTGTGAATTTCGAGGATAAAATTTTTCAAGGAGGGAAGACTTGTAAGCCCCTGTTTTTCAATTTTAGTTTTATTAGTGCTAATTAATTTTTAGCCTTAAAATAATTATTAGGATTTTTAGGAATTTTTCTATAATTTTTAAATGAGTTTTAAATATAAAAATATCATTTTGCTAATTATTTGGAATTAATTAAATAGGTTCTGCAATTTTAAGATTTATTTTTATATCGGTTTGTAATTAAGGAAATGTTTTTAATTTAGAAATGTAATTTCTGTTTTGTAAATCCTCACTGATAATTCCTTTATGCAAATTCCTAAACTAAGGGCCTAGCTGCTAATTACCAAACCCCCCCCATCTCTCACACGACAGCTCTCTCTCTCTCTCTCTCTCTCTCTCTCCTCTGACTCTCACCAACCCCACTGCCCCGACCGACCACGACCGGCTGCCCCCGCCGAATCCGGCTGCCCCCACGCCCTAAACCCTATTTAAACCCCCCACACTCCCCAGACCAAAACCCTAACCCTAGATTTCGCCCACGACCAACCGCCGCCCTCCTTCTTCCCCACTTTTCCAACACCGAAACCCTAACTCCGGCGAACACTGCTCCGCCCCAACCGATGACCTTCACCGCCAACCACCACCACCATTCGACGCGCACCGACGAGATGCGTCGATCGCCACTGCTCCGCCACCGCCCTGACGCCTACGCCGCCGTCCAGCCCCTTGATCACCCTGAGTGATCGGACACGTAAGTGGCAGCTTCGATTCGTGTCGTGCGAGTCTCGTCTTCATATGAGATCGCCAGGACACGGGCAATACTAGGGTTAGCTGGACACGGCCAAGTCGCTTCGTGCGTGTCGTGCTAGCCTAGGATAAAGACACCTGTGTCCTAACTGTCAGGAACCGGATGGTTTTAAATTTTTTTTTGTTAATTAATGCGAACTAAATAAAACTAATAAACTCTAACCTTAACACAACTGATGGGGACCCCCTGGCCAGCCCATCCTAATCAAAACCCCTCCCCCCCCCCCCGCTGTGTTGGCTCGAGTTCGAGCGCCCCCACCCTCTTCTTTTTATTTCCTTTTCTTTTTTTCTTTTTTCTTTTTTTTTCTTTTTTATGTATTTATATATATATTATATAGTATATATATATTATATATATATATATCTATATATATAT